>CM062297.1:161288423-161379045 GCA_031216915.1 Pictodentalium vernedei
TACCAAATATCCAAAGATTCTAACTGATGGTTCTAGAGAAGATTTTAAAGAAATTCCTTCACATTGCATTTTTTTTTCTCCGCTTAATTGACCCCTGGGGGTGGGGAGTGGGGTTGATGTCTGGGTTTAGTCTAGTCATTGCCATTAGTTTTACATCTACATATACTGAGATCACATAAATTGTTATATGTATCTGTAGTTAATGTGTATCGTCATAAATAAATAGAAATTTTATGATTTTCATTCACTCTGGTACACCAAGCTGAAAAAAACAACCTAAATACACAAAACAAGAGGCCCCAAGGGGCCTGATGGCGCTCACCTGACATGGTAGTCTAAATATCAACCCAGAGAATTGATTTCAACAAGTTGCATCTGCTCTTCCTAAGAAAAGCTTATACCAAATATCCAAAGATTCTGACCAGTGGATCTAAAAAAAAAAGAAGATTTTTAAAGAATATTCCTCATATTGAACTAAGTTATAATTCAGGCTCCCACAGGGAGCCCATATATGAACCCAGGGACTTGGCTTTAACAAACTTGAATCTCACCCCCCTAATGATGATGCACACCAAATATCAAAACATTCCGACTGCTGGATCTGAAGAAGAAGATTTTTAAAGAAAATTCCTCATTTTGAACTAAGTTAGAATTTGAGCTCCCACAGTGAGTCCAAATATGGACCTAGGGACATGGCTGAACAAACTTGAATCTAACCCCCCTAAGCATTGTGCATACCCAATATCAGAAGATTCTGCCTGCTGGATCTTGAGAAGATTTTTCAAAGAAATTTGCCTAAAATGCACTAAGTTCGAATTCGAGCTTCTATAGTGTGCACAAATATGAATCTATGAAGCCGATTTGAACAAACTGAATCAGATCCACCCCACAATGTTGCATACCAAATATCAAAAGATTCTGCCTTCTGGATCTGGAAAAGATTTTTTAATAAATTTGCCTGAAATACACGAAGTTCGAATTCGGGCTTCTATAGTAAGCCCAAATATGACTCCAGGGGGCTGATTTGAACAAACTTGAATCAGATCCACCCCGCAATGTTGCATACCAAATATGAAAAGATTCTGCCTGCTGGATCTGGAGAAGAAGATTTTTTAAGAAATTTGCCCGAAATGCACTAAGTTCGAATTCGAGCTTCTATAGTGAGCCCCAATATGAATCCAGGAGGCCGATTTGAACAAACTTGAATCAGATCAACCCCGCAATGTTGCATACCAAATATGAAAAGATTCTGCCTGCTGGATCTGGAGAAGAAGATTTTTGAAGAAATTTGCCTGAAATGCACTAAGTTCGAATTCGAGCTTCCATAGTGTGCACAAATATGAATCTAGGAAGCCGATTTGAACAAACCTGAATCAGATCCACCCCACAATGTTGCATACCAAATATCAAAAGATTCTGCCTGCTGGATCTGGAGAAGAAGATTTTTAAGAAATTTGCCTGAAATGCACTAAGTTCAAATTTGAGCTTCTATAGTGAGCCCAAATATGAATCTAGGGAGCCGATTTGAACAAATTTGCATCAGATCCATCCCACAATGCTGCATACCAAATATCAAAAGATTCTGCCTGCTGGATTGGGAGAAGAAGATTTTTAAGAAATTTGCCTGAAATGCACTAAGTTCAAATTTGGGCTCCTATACTGAGCCCAAATATTAACCCAGGGGGCCGATTTGAACAAACTTGAATCAGATCCACCCCACAATGTTGCTTACCAAATATGAAAAGATTCTGCCTGCTGGATCCGGAGAAGAAGATTTTTTAATAAATTTGCCTGAAATGCACTAAGTTCGAATTCGGGCTTCTATAGTAAGCCCAAATACGAATCCAGGGGGGGGGGGGGGGGGCGATTTGAACAAACTTGAATCAGACCCACCCCGCAATGTTGCATACCAAAAAGTAAAAGATTCTGCCTGCTGGATCTGGAGAAGAAGATTTTTTAAGAAATTTGCCTGAAATGCACTAAGTTCAAATTTGGGCTCCTATACTGAGCCCAAATATAAACCCAGGGGGGGGGGGATTTCAACAAACTTGAATCAGATCCACCCCGCAATGTTGCATACCAGATATGAAAAGATTCTGCCTGCTGGATCGGGAGAAGAAGATTTTTTAAGAAATTTGCCTGAAATGCACTAAGTTCAAATTTGGGCTCCTATACTGAGCCCAAATATAAACCCAGGGGGCCGATTTGAACAAACTTGAATCAGATCAACCCCGCAATGTTGCATACCAAATATGAAAAGATTCTGCCTGCTGGATCTGCAGAAAAAGATTTTTGAAGAAATTTGCCTAAAATGCACTAAGTTCGAATTCGAGCTTCTAAAGTGTGCACAAATATGAATCTATGAAGCCGATTTGAACAAACTGAATCAGATCCACCCCCACAATGCTGCATACCAAATATCAAAAGATTCTGCCTTCTGGATCTGGAGATGATTTATTAATAAATTTGCCTGAAATGCACGAAGTTCGAATTCGGGCTTCTATAGTAAGCCCAAATATGACTCAAGGGGGCCGATTTGAACAAACTTGAATCAGATCCACCCCGCAATGTTGCATACCAAATATGAAAAGATTCTGCCTGCTGGATCTGGAGAAGAAGATTTTTTAAGAAATTTGCCCGAAATGCACTAAGTTCGAATTCGAGCTTCTATAGTGAGCCCAAATATGAATCCAGGGGGCCGATTTGAACAAACTTGAATAAGATCAACCCCGCAATGTTGCATACCAAATATGAAAAGATTCTGCCTGCTGGATCTGGAGAAGATGATTTTTGAAGAAATTTGCCTGAAATGCACTAAGTTTGAATTCGAGCTTCTATAGTGTGCACAAATATGAAAAATATGAATCTATGAAGCCGATTTGAACAAACTGAATCAGATCCACCCCACAATGTTGCATACCAAATATCAAAAGATTCTGCCCGCTGGATCTGGAGAAGAAGATTTTTTAAGAACTTTGCCTGAAATGCACAAAGTTCGAATTTGAGCTTCTATAGTGAGCCCAAATATGAATCTAGGGAGCCGATTTGAACAAATTTGCATCAGATCCATCCCACAATGTTGCATACCAAATATCAAAAGATTCTGCAAGCTGGATCTGGAGAAGATTTTTAAAGAAATTTGCCTGAAATGCACTAAGTTCAAATTTGGGCTCCTATACTGAGCCCAAATATAAACCCAGAGGGCCGATTTGAACAAACTTGAATCAGATCCACCCCACAATGTTGCATACCAAATATCAAAAGATTCTGCCTGCTGGATCTGGAGAAGAAGATTTTTAATAAATTTGCCTGAAATGCACTAAGTTCGAATTCGGGCTTCTATAGTAAGCCCAAATATGAATCCAGGGGGCCGATTTGAACAAACTTGAATCAGACCCACCCCGCAATGTTGCATACCAAACGGTAAAAGATTCTGCCTGCTGGATCTGGAGAAGATTTTTTAAGAAATTTGCCTGAAATGCACTAAGTTCAAATTCGGGCTCCTATACTGAGCCCAAATATAAACCCAGGGGGCCGATTTGAACAAACTTGAATCAGATCCATCCCACAATGTAGCATACCAAATATCAAAAGATTCTGCCTGCTGGATCGGGAGAAGAAGGTTTTTTAAGAAATTTGCCTGAAATGCACTAAGTTCAAATTTGGGCTCCTAAACTGAGCCCAAATATAAACCCAGGGGGCCGATTTGAACAAACTTGAATCAGATCCACCCCACAATGTTGCTTACCAAAATATGACAAGATTCTGCCTGCTCGATCTGGAGAAGAAGATTTTTTAAGAAATTTGCCTGAAATCCAAGAAGTTCGAATTCGAGCTTCAAAAGTGAGCCCAATATGAATCTATGAAGCCGATTTGAACAAACTGAATCAGATCCACCCCACAATGTTGCATACCAAATATCAAAAGATTCTGCCCGCTGGATCTGGAGAAGAAGATTTTTTAAGAAATTTGCCTGAAATGCACAAAGTTCGAATTTGAGCTTCTATAGTAAGCCCCAAATACGAATCCATGGGGGCGATTTGAACAAACTTGAATCAGACCCACCCCGCAATGTTGCATACCAAAAAGTAAAAGATTCTGCCTGCTGGATCTGGAGAAGAAGATTTTTTAAGAAATTTGCCTCAAATGCACTAAGTTCAAATTTGGGCTCCTATACTGAGCCCAAATATAAACCCAGGGGGGGGGGGGGGGGGGGGGGGGGGAGGGATTTCAACAAACTTGAATCAGATCCACCCCGCAATGTTGCATACCAGATATGAAAAGATTCTGCCTGCTGGATCTGGAGAAGATTTTTTAAGAAATTTGCCCGAAATGCACTAAGTTCGAATTCGAGCTTCTATAGTGAGCCCAAATATGAATCCAGGGGGCCGATTTGAACAAACTTGAATCAGATCAACCCCGCAATGTTGCATACCAAATATGAACAGATTCTGCCTGCTGGATCTGCAGAAGAAGATTTTTGAAGAAATTTGCCTAAAATGCACTAAGTTCGAATTCGAGCTTCTAAAGTGTGCACAAATATGAATCTATGAAGCCGATTTGAACAAACTGAATCAGATCCACCCCCCAATGTTGCATACCAAATATCAAAAGATTCTGCCTTCTGGATCTGGAGAAGATTTTTTAAGAAATTTGCCTGAAATGCACTAAGTTCAAATTTGGGCTCCTATACTGAGCCCAAATATAAACCCAGGGGGCCGATTTGAACAAACTTGAATCAGATCCACCCCACAATGTTGCTTACCAAAATATGAAAAGATTCTGCCTGCTGGATCTGGAGAAGAAGATTTTTTAAGAAATTTGCCTGAAATCCACGAAGTTCGAATTCGAGCTTCAAAAGTGAGACCAAATATGAAACTATGAAGCCGATTTGAACAAACTGAATCAGATCTACCCCACAATGTTGCATACCAAATATCAAAAGATTCTGCCCGCTGGATCTGGAGAAGAAGATTTTTTAAGAAATTTGCCTGAAATGCACAAAGTTCGAATTTGAGCTTCTATAGTAAGCCCAAATACGAATCCAGGGGGGCGATTTGAACAAACTTGAATCAGACCCACCCCGCAATGTTGCATACCAAAAAGTAAAAGATTCTGCCTGCTGGATCTGCAGAAGAAGATTTTTGAAGAAATTTGCCTAAAATGCACTAAGTTCGAATTCGAGCTTCTAAAGTGTGCACAAATATGAATCTATGAAGCTGATTTGAACAAACTGAATCAGATCCACCCCCACAATGTTGCATACCAAATATCAAAAGATTCTGCCTTCTGGATCTGGAGAAGATTTTTTAATAAACTTGCCTGAAATGCACGAAGTTTGAATTCAGGCTTCTATAGTAAGCCCAAATATGACTCAAGGGGGCCGATTTGAACAAACTTGAATCAGATCCACCCCGCAATGTTGCATACCAAATATGAAAAGATTCTGCCTGCTGGATCTGGAGAAGAAGATTTTTTAAGAAATTTGCCCGAAATGCACTAAGTTCGAATTCGAGCTTCTATAGTGAGCCCAAATATGAATCCAGGGGGCCGATTTGAACAAACTTGAATCAGATCAACCCCGCAATGTTGCATACCAAATATGAAAAGATTCTGCCTGCTGGATCTGGAGAAGAAGATTTTTGAAGAAATTTGCCTGAAATGCACTAAGTTCGAATTCGAGCTTCTATAGTGTGCACAAATATGAAAAATATGAATCTATGAAGCCGATTTGAACAAACTGAATCAGATCCACCCCACAATGTTGCATACCAAATATCAAAAGATTCTGCCCGCTGGATCTGGAGAAGAAGATTTTTTAAGAAATTTGCCTGAAATGCACAAAGTTCGAATTTGAGCTTCTATAGTGAGCCCAAATATGAATCTAGGGAGCCGATTTGAACAAATTTGCATCAGATCCATCCCACAATGTTGCATACCAAATATCAAAAGATTCTGCCTGCTGGATTGGGAGAAGAAGATTTTTTAAGAAATTTGCCTGAAATGCACTAAGTTCAAATTTGGGCTCCTATACTGAGCCCAAATATTAACCCAGGGGGCCGATTTGAACAAACTTGAATCAGATCCACCCCACAATGTTGCTTACCAAATATGAAAAGATTCTGCCTGCTGGATCCAGAGAAGAAGATTTTTTAATAAATTTGCCTGAAATGCACTAAGTTCGAATTCGAGCTACTATAGTAAGCCCAAATATGAATCTAGGAAGCCGATTTGAACAAACTTGAATCAGATCCACCCCACAATGTTGCATACCAAATATCAAAAGATTCTGCCTGCTGGATCTGGAGAAGATTTTTTAATAAATTTGCCTGAAATGCACTAAGTTCGAATTCGGGCTTCTATAGTAAGCCCAAATATGAATCCAGGGGGCCGATTTGAACAAACTTGAATCAGACCCACCCCGCAATGTTGCATACCAAAAAGTAAAAGATTCTGCCTGCTGGATCTGGAGAAGAAGATTTTTTAAGAAATTTGCCCGAAATGCACTAAGTTCAAATTCGAGCTTCTGTAGTGAGCCCAAATATGAATCTAGGGACAGGCCTGGCATTCTGAAAAATGCAGGAGGGCAAAAAATCGCTCTCCTCATTCAGCTTAGGAGAGCAATTAGCTTTACACAGCATTTTAAGTATCCAGTTGAATGAACTCATTGAAACTGAAACCAACAGACTACATCAGTGATTTTATTAACTTTACTAAGGCAAAGCGAAATCTCTTAGACATCTAGATGTCTCACTCAACAAACGAACACACACTTGACAAGACCTGTGTGTGTACCCAGACCTGTTGTCCTAGAAAGTCATACGCCTACCACTACCACCTTCAACCCCCAACGGGGGTTGAAGGTGGTAGTGGTAGGCGTATGACTTTCTTGGACAACAGGTCTGCTTGAATCTACAGCCACATCCTGGTGCAAGTGCTTCAAGTGACAGGATAGTAGTAATGGTAGTATATTATACTGTCAATATTCCTTGAATAATTACCCCTCAAACTGTGATGTCAGTTGTTGAACTTGAAACTGACAGAAAAACAAATATTGCTGTGACCCATTTTGCTTCAAATAATTGCAACTGTGTTTGGGTACGGTTGCAGCCATTACCTTTTACCACTAAACCACTTTCAAAATGAAATTACATGATGTTATGTGACTTCGAAGTTAAATTACATTTTTGCTTTACAACAAAAATTTAATGTGACCATGATACATGTAATCTCAATCATTCCAGACCAAAATATTTAGGAGGGCAATTTTTCGCTCTCCTTAATTCTTTCAGGAGGGCAGTAAGGAGAGCTAAAAAATCGCTCTCCTGAAATTGCCAAGCCTGTAGGGAGCCGATTTGAACAAACTTGAATCAGATCCACCCACAATGTTGCATACCAAATATCAAAAGATTCTGACTGCTGGATCTGGAGAAGAAGATTTTTTAAGAAATTTGCCTGAAATGCACTAAGTTCGAAATCGGGCTCCTATACTGAGCCCAAATATGAACCCAGGGGGCCGATTTGAACAAACTTGAATCAGATCCACCCTACAATGTTGCATACCAAATATCAAAAGATTCTGCCTGCTGGATCTGTAGAAGAAGATTTTTTAATGTTTTTCCCCATTGTCTACAGTGTTAAAAAGTGCTGACTCAGCACTTTTTCAAAGTCCTGAAAAAAGTACCTTGTGATCAAACCGATAGGGATTTTTTTTAACCGTTCTATTCTACTGGATAAAAGTAAGCTTTATACAAAATAAGAATTCTCTGCGCCGTGTAGTTTTGGAGATATGGCAGTTTTAAGGTTTTTCCTATTTTTAGCTCCCGAGGTTCCCACAGGGCAATGAGAAAATTTTTTTTTGCATCAATCAACTACTTATGACCCATTATCATCTCATATCAAATTTGGTTCAAATCGACCTCACAGTTCAGAAAATAGAAATTTTAGGATTGGCCAACATTTTTGCCCCTCCCATAACGAAGGCAAATAATGCCCGACAAACTTCTCTTGAACAAACTTGATTCTAAACCTCAAAAGGACTCTGTATACCACATATCAAGTCTCTGCTACTGGTGGTTCATCAGAAGAAGATTTTCAAAAAATTTGGCCATTTTTTCCCCACACCTCTGCTCAATATGAGCCGAAACCTAAATTGGATAAAAATCAAAATGCCCCTATATAACCACCATTTACATGAAATTTAATTAAAATGTGGCCACTGGTTTAGGAGAAAGAGGCTCAAACACCACCTTCACGCAGGACGACGGACGGAGAGTGATAAGAAAAGCTCACCTTGACTTTCAGTCAGGTGAGCTAAAAACAAGAGGTGCTCATCGGAGATGCAGGGGGGCGCCGAGTTGTGGTGGAAATCGGAGAGTGTTGCATGTCCATAACCTGGTTATCATATGCTGGTTGTCAGATCTGGAACCATTGTTCAAGTTATAAAGCTAAAAAGTACAGAATTCATAAAAATTAATTATTAAGGTCCAGAAATTTGTAATGAACATTTGGGCCGAGCCAGTTTTAGAACCTGCTTGAAATATTTTTGCAAAAGACCTGTATGGCAAATATTAGTCAAATCAGAGAACATTTGTTCATGTTACTGCTCCAACGAGCTCAAAATTTGTAAAAATAGACTAATTTTGTAAGACCCATAATTATGTAAACAAGAGGCCCCATGGGGCCTGAAGCGCTCATCCCTGAAGAGAACACAATATAAACAGAGTCCAAGAATGAGTCTACATTAAGCAATCCATTTCCATAGTATACATTGTCAATCCTTGAGCCCCGCTGTAGTGATAAAAATAATCCGGGCATCATGCCTCTTCTTCAGTTGATCATAACGTAAAATGTAGAGCTCCCCTATGGAGCCCCTTGATACAACCTATGTGGATTAATCTTAGTTACACACCTCTAGAGGGTACTGAATACAAAATTTTTTAATTCTTCAGCGACATGGCCAATTCCGACTCCAATAGGGAGCCCAAATATTAACCCAAGCTCTCGATTTGAACACATTGTAATCTGACTTCCCTAGAGATGTTGAGAACCAAATATGAAGGCATTCTGACTGGTGGATCTGAAGAAGAGAAATTTTTTAAGAAATTTCTTCATATTGCACTAAGTTAAAATTCTGGTTACCATAGCATGCCCAAATATTAAACTCCCCCTAGAGATGTTGTATACCAAATATGAATGCATTCTGACCAGTGGATCTGAAGAAGATTTTTTGAAGAAATTCCCTCATATTGTATCAAGTTAAATTTCAGGTTCCCATATGGAGCCGAAATATTAACCCAGGCACTCGAATTGAACAAGCTTGAATCTGACCCCCCCTAGAGATGTTGTATACCAAATATGAAAGCATTCCGACTGGTGGATCTGAAGAAGATGATTTTTTAAAGAAATGTCCTCATATCGCACTCAGTGGCATAGGGGATGGGTCGACAGGACCCGCATTGGGGGGGGGGGGGGGTGGCTAGAAGGGGGGCCCCCGTCTTGAAGGATGTCCCAAAGCTGGAAGAAAGAGGGAAAGGGAGAGAGAAAGAGCAAGAGAGAGAGAGATAGTAAAAAAGGGTGGAGGAAGAGAGATAAATAAACGATAGCAGGAAATGATGACAGATAGAATGAAATAAACAAAGAGATAGGAGGAATGGGTGGACAGAAAGAAAAAAAGCAGAAGGAGCAAAGTGTATTGTTGTCTCATGTCAAAGTGAATGCAATGTGGCAATGTGGCGACTGCTACACACAGACTCGACTCGCCGGCAAAAAAAAGCGTACATCGTGACTAGTTTCAGTTTCAGTGTTTTAGTTTCAGTTTCGCGTCCACTTGCATCATTCTTATTCTTAGAATCTATTTATTTCTGTGTACTGTGTAATGTGCAGTATTTTGTGAGACAAGACACTCTAGTAGTAGAGACTCGTTACTGTGAAATGCTGTACTACTGGCTGTTTTAAAGGCAACAACCATTATGGTGTTATCGCTATCTCGCAGGGGGCCACAAGATTTTCTGCTAGCCACTGATCACACCAAGTAAAAATTTGGGCTACCATAGCGAGCCCAAATATATACCTGTGGATCTGATTTGAACAAACTTGAATCTGACCCCTTTAGAGATGTTGCATACCAAATATCAAAGCATTCTGACTGGTGGATCTGAAGAAGATTTTTTTAAATTACCCTCCATATTGAACAAAGATAAAATTTGGGTTTCCGTAGGAAGCCCAAATATTAACCTAGGGACTTGGTTTGAACAATCTTGAATCTGACCCTCATAACAATGATGTATACCAAACATTAAAAGATTCTGACTAGTGGTTCTGAAGAAGATTTTTAAAGAATATTCCCCATATTACCCTATGTTAAAACTTCGGGCTCATGTAGAGAGCCCAAATAAGAACCAATGAGCTTTATTTCAACAAACTTTTATCTGACCCCCCCCTATGAATGCTGTATACCAAATATCAAAAGATTCTGATGATTGGTTCGGGAGAAAAGATTTTTTTAAAATTTTTGCAAACATGCTGACTCAGCATTTTTTCGATGCCCATTACAGAACATCCTAACATAACCGATGGTAATTTTTTTTTTACCATTCAATTCTACTGGTCCTAAGGATACTTCATACCAAATAACAGCTCTCTGTTCAGTGTGGTTTGGGAAATATGGGTGTTTGAAAATATTTCTATTTTTAGCTCCCAGGGTTCCCAATAATACCAGAAACCAAATTTGGTTCATATCGGACCATCGCTTCAGAAAATAGAAATATTGGGCGAGGCCAAAAATCTTACCCCTCCTATTACAAAGCCAAATATTACTTCACGAAATTCGTTTGAACAAACTTGATTCGACACCTCATATGGAAGCTCCACAGCAAATATCAAGTCATTGTACACACTAGTTCTTGAGAAGATTTTAAAAATATTTTGGAGCATTTTCCCCACTCCCTCCCTATGGGGCTGGGCATGTTGAGTTGAACAAAAATGAAATGCCCCTTTGGGACCATCACTCACACAAACTTTCACTTGAATTGGTCCGGACGACGGACGGAGTGCGATGAGATTAGCTCAGCTTGACTTTGTCAAGATGAGCTAAAAACTGATTGCACTAATTTTGGTACAAAATGGCGGCTGGCAGCCATCTTGAATTTCAGACCGCACCCAAAAACACTCATTCTCGTCCCAAGGTGATAACAAAGGTACCCAAGAAGTTTCGTGAAGATCGGTTCATAAATACAGCCTCCAGCACTAGCCGTATTGACATGTGCACTTACAGTGTATAAGTAGCACTGAACAAATCAAAGTCCATCTAATTTGCATAATTTCTGCACTAGAAAAAAACCTGTATTATATGCGATGTATTCCATGTTACTAAACATTCATACAAAAATTTATTCAAATCAGAACTTTCATACAGAAGTTCTGTACAAAAAAACTGATTGCACTAATTTTGGTACAAAATGGCTGCTGGTGGCCATCTTGAATTTCGGACTGCACCCAAAAACACTCATTCTCGTCTCACAGTGATAACAAAGGTACACAAGAAGTTTTGTAAAGATCGGTTCCTAAATACAGCGTCTAGCCTAATCCGTATAGAAGTTGTGTACAAACAAGAGGCCCCAAGGAGCCTTAATCGCTCACCAGCCAAAGTGGTTCAAAGAAGTATTTGGGGTCACATTCAGTTAGACATGGTTCATCAACACTACAAAGGAATGAAGTCATGAGAGGCAAATTTTCTGGAACTAGGGACATGGCTTGAACAAACTTGAATCTTACCCCCCTAAGGATGCTGCATACCAAATATCAAAAGCATTCATCTGTTGGATCTGAAGAAGAAGATTTTTAAAGAAAATTCCTCATTTTGAACTAAGTTAACAGTGAGCCCAAATATGGACCTAGGGATTTGGCTTGAACAAACTTGAATCTCACCCCCCTAAGGATGCTACACACCACATATACTATACTGAGCCCAAATATGAACCCAGGGGGCCGATTTGAACAAACTTGAATCAGATCTACCCCACAATGTTGCATACCAAATATCAAAAGAATCTGCCTGCTGAATCTGGAGAAGATTTTTTAAGAAATTTGCCTGAAATGCACTAAGTTCGAATTTGGGCTTCTACAGTGAGCCCAAATATGAATCGGGGGGGGGGGGGGGGGGGGGGGGGGGGGGGGGGGCATTTTGACAAACTTGAATCAGATCCACCCCCATAATGCTGTATACCAAATATCAAATGATTCTGCCCATTTGTGCGGGAGAAGAAGATTGTTTAGTAATTTCTCTAATATACATAGGATGCTATCGGGCTTATGCCCCCTATGGAGCCCCAAGTGGGCATGTCCATTTCATTTGAACAAACTTGAATTGACATATCGTAATGAACATCCATACCAAGTTTCGAGCAAATCGACCTAGCGGTTTCAGAGGAGAAGTTATTTGAATGAAAGTGTCAATGACACTGTAGCTCAACTTGTCAAGACAAAGACATGTACATGTATAGTATGTGACACCGCAATGACAAACGTCTAGGTAATGTCCTGATAACAAAGGTACATATAAAGTATTGTAACAGTCTGTACATAAATACTGACTGTAGCCTGTATAGGTAAAGTATTGTAAAGGTGGGTGACAGTCAGATGCTAAACTAGAAAAGAAAACTTTGAGTCCCAGAGTGGGTCTGACTGAACCCCAAAATATTTGTTCTCATAGCACAGTGATAACAAAGGCACCCCAAAACACACTCGTTCCTGTCCCAAGGTGAAAACAAAGGTACCCAAGAAGTTTTGTGAAGATCAGTTCATAAATACGAGCTGTATAGAAGTTGTGACAAAAAACTGATTGGACCTAATTTCCGTACAAAATGGCCACTGGCAGCCATCTTGAATTTTGGACCGCACCCAGAAACACTCATTCTCGTCCCAAGGTGATAACAAAGGTACCCAAGAAGTTTTGTGAAGATCGGTTCATAAATACAGCCTCTATCATGAGCCGTATTGACATGTGTGCTTACATTGTGTTAGTGGCACTGAATAAATCAAAGTTCATCTAATTTGCATAATTTCTGCACGAAAAAAATCCCCTTACAATATGTGATGTATTCCATGTTACTAAACATTCATACAAAAATTTATTCAAATCCGAACTTTCATACAGAAGTTCTGTACTAAAGACTGATTGCACTAATTTTGGTACAAAATGGCTGCTGGTGACCATCTTGAATTTCGGACCACACCCAAAAACACTCGCTCTCATCCCACGGTGATAACAAAGGTACCCAAGAAGTTTCGTAAAGATTGGTTCATAAATATGGCCTCTAGTCTGAGCCGTATAGAAGTTGTGTACAAAAAACTGATTAGACCTAATTTCGGTACAAAATGCCCACTGGCAGCCATCTTGAATTTTGGACCGCACTCAGAAACACTCGTTCTCGTCCCAAGGTGATAACAGAGGTACCCAAGAAGTTTTGTGAAGATCGGTTGATAAATACAGCCTCTAGCCCGAGCCGTATTGACATCTATACTTACTGTGTGTAAGTCGCACAGAAAAAATCAAAGTTCATCTAATTTGCATAATTTCTGTACGAGAAAAAAAAACGTATTATATGTGATGTATCCCATGGTACTAAACATTCACACAAAAAATTATTCAAATCAGCACTTTCATATGGAAGTTCTGTGCAAAAATCTGATTGCACCTAATTTTGTACAAAATGGCTGCCATCGGCCATCTTGAATTTCGGACTGGACTCAAAAACAATCGTTCTCGTCCCACGGTGATACCAAAGGTACCCAAGAAGTTTCGTAAAGATCGGTTCATAAATACGGCCTCCAGCCCGAGCCGTATTGGCATTTGCACTTACAGTGCTGAAAGTAACACCAAAAAACATCAAAATTAGTTTAATTTGCACAATTTACGCACAAGAAAAAAAAACGTATTATATGTAATGTATCCCATGGTACTAAACATTCATGCAAAAAAATTATTCAAATCAGATCTTTCATATGGAAGTTCTGTACAAAAAAACAGATTTCTGCATCGTCGGTACAAAATGGCGGCTGGCAGCCATCTTGAATTTCGGACCGCACCCCAAAACACTCATTCTCGTCCCACAGTCATAACAAAGGTACCCAAGAAGTTTCGTAAAGATCGGTTCATAAATACGGACTCTAGCCCGAGCCGTATCCAATTGTTGACGTACGGACAGACGGACGACGGGCCATGACAAAAGCTCAAATTTGGCTTCGCCAGAGTTGAGCTAAAAATGTTCATGACGCCGCCGGACGGCAAGTGATAAGTTTAGCTCCCTTCAGTGCGCTAAAAACTGTTTGGATCTAATTTTGGTACAAAATGGCCACTGGCAGCCATCTCAAATTTTGGACTGCACCCAGAAACACTCGTTCTCGTCCCAAGGTGATAACAAAGGTACCCAAGAAGTTTCGTGAAGACCGTTTCATAAATACAGTCGTCCGAGAAAAAAACCTGTATTATATGTGATGTATCCCATGGTACTAAACATTCATACAAAAAAATTATTCAAATCGGAGCTTTCATATGGAAGTTCTGCGCAAAAATCTGATTGCACCTAATTCTGGTACAAAATGGCTGCCAGCGGCCTTCTTAAATTTCAGACCGGACCCAAAAACACTCGTTCTTGTCTCACGGTGATAACAAAGGTACCCAAGAAGTTTCGTAAAGATCGGTTCATAAATACGGCCTCTAGCCCGAGCCGTGTGTACGGCGCGACGGGCCATGGCAATACCTCATATTTGGCTTTGCCAAAGTTGAGCTAAAAATGCAATGCCCCTTCGGGACCATCACTCACACAAACTTTCACTTGAATTGGCCTAGTGGCTTTGGAGAAGACCAAAACATGGTGTTGACGGACGACGGATGGATGGACGGGCGATGGATGGAGAGCGATGGAATCAGCTGAGCTTGACTTTGTCAAGATGAGCTAAAAATTGGGCTGGGCCAGTTTTCGAACTTGCTTGGGATATTCTTGCAAAAGACCTGTATGGAAAATATTAGTCAAATCGGAGAACGTTTGCTCAAGTTATTTGCTCTAACGAGCTCAAAATTTATAAATATTGACTAATTGAGGCCCATAAGTCTGTAACCATAAATTGGACCGTGCCAGTTTTCGAACTCACTTGAGACATTATTGCAAACAAGAGGCCCCAAGGGTCCTTAATCGCACACCTGCCAAAGTGGTTCAAAGAAGCATCTGGGGTCACATTCATTTAGACATGGTTCATCAACACAACAAAGGAATGAAGTCATGAAAGGCAAATTGTAAGGAAAAACACTAAGGAATGGATTTGAACAAACCTGAACCTAATATGCACCCCCCCCCTCCCCCACCCATAGAGAGCCCAAATACTAAACCAAGGACTCAAATTGAACAAATCTGAATCTGATCCCCTTTGAGATGTTATATACCAAATATGAAAGAATTCTGATTGGTGGATCTGAAGGAGGTTTTTAAAGAAATGTCCTCACATTGCACTAAGTTAAACTTTGGGCTCAAATAGGGAGCCAAAATATTAACTCAGGGACACGATTTGAACAAATTTGAATCTGACTCACCAAGAGATGCTGTATACCAAATATGAAAGGATTCTGATTGGTGAATCTGAAGAAGAAGATTTTAAAAGAAATTCCCTCATTTTGCACAAAATTAAAATTCAGGATCCCATAGGTAGCCCAAATTAATAATCCAGGGTTTGATTTGAACAAATTGGAATCTGACCCTCCTAGAGATGTTGTATACCAACTATGAAAGGATTTTGACTGCTGGATCTGAAGAAGATTTTTTAAAGACATTTCCTCATATTGCACTAACTTAAAATATCAACCCAAGAATCGGATTTCAACAAACTTGAATATGACCCCTCTAGATACCAAATATCAGATGATTCTAATTGATGGTTCTGAAGAAGAAGATTTTTAAAGAAATTTCCTCATATTGCACCAAGTTAAAATTAGGGCTACCATAGGAAGCCCAAATATCAACCCAGGGACCAGATTTGAACAAACTTTAATCTGACCCTCCTAGAGATGTTGTATACCAAATATGAAAGGATTCTGACTGGTGGATCTAAAGATGAATATTTTTAAAGAAATTTCCTTATATTGCAGAGTTAAAATGTGGGCTCCCATAGGGAGCCCAAATATCAACCCAGGGACTAGGTTTGAACAAACTTGAATCTGGCCCTCCAAGAGATGTTGTATACCAAATATGAAAGCATTCTGACTAGAGGGTCTAAAGAAGAAGATTTTAAAAATAATTCCTCATATTGCACTAAGCTGATATTCGGGTTCCAATATGGAGCCCAAATATTTACCCAGGTAAGCAATTTGAACAAACCTGAAACTGACACACCTCAAGATGTTGTATATCAAATATGAAAGGATTCTGACTTGTGAATCTGAAGACTTTTAAAGAAATCCCCTCATATTGTACTAAGTTAAAATTCAGGCTCCCAAAGGGAGCCCAAATACAAGCAAAGGGACTCGACTTGAACAAACCTGAATCTGACACCCTTATAGATGTTGTATACCAAACATGAAAGGATTCTGACTGGTGGATCTGAAGAAGAAGATTTTTAAAGAAATTTCCTCAAATTGCACAAAGTTAAATTTTGGGCTCCAATAGAGAGCCCAAATACTAACTCAGGGACCTGATTTGAACAAACTTGAATCTGACTCCCCTAGAGATGTTGTATACTAAATATGAAAGCATTCTGACTGGTGGATCTGAAGAAGAAGATTTTTAAAGAAATTTCCTCATATTTCACCAAGTTAAAATTCAGGCTCCTACAGGGAGCCCAATTATTAACCCAGGGACTTGATTTGAACAAACTTGAATCTGACCCACCTAGAGATGTTATATACCAAATATCATAAGATTCTAATTGATGGTTCTGGAGAATATGATTTTTTTAATTTTGGAAAACAATTCATGGGTGTTATCAGAGTAATGCCCCTTGCGGTGTTCTCTGTAGGTGTGGCAACTTTATTTGAACAAACTTGAACTGACATATGATAAGGAACATGCATATCCAGTTTGGTTCAATTCGACCCTGTGGTTTATGAGAAGTCGATAATGTAAAGTTCACGCTGGACGGAAGATGGATGGACAGATGACTAACAAAAAGTGAACACTTAAGCTGCCCTGACTTTCAGTCAGGTGAGCTAATAACCAGTATGGCAAATATTAGTCAAATCGGAGAACATCTGTTCAAGTTATTGTGCAAGGATGCCTGCCTGCCCGGACACACACCGACCATCGCCAAACTACAGGTCTTGGTTGTTTACACAACTCGACCAAAAAATTCACATACAGCCAGTGCTTGCCAGAAGGCATCTAGATTATCTACAGTACAGTGGCCGTGGACTGGTCATAATGCATGCATGGGCAGTGATGTCCACGCATGTGTTTACCAGGTAATAACTACAGCAAAGTCGAGGGTGGCATATACACTCGCCTGCAATACCAAGGATAGCATTACAGAAATGAAACATTTATTACTGGGTGACGCTTAAGGATGACAGATGACAGACCTGTTACAGATTACAGACCACTGGGGAATATATCATAAGAACTACTGTCACCACAGAGTGACACAAAAAGGTACCCCAACCTCTTTACCAAATGTGAGAGTGACTTGATTTGATAATTCTGTGAAATAAATATTTTTCTGCAAACTTTATATATGTTGCGCATCTGCAAGACATGTATAACCACATCCTAAAGTTTCAACTCTCTACATTAGAAATTGGGGGAGGAGTTGATTACACCATGAAGGTACCCTTAATTAAACTAGTTATTTGTGACTGAATATTGGGACGTACAAAATCAAAGTCAATAAAATGCAATAACTCTTGCAACAAGAACAACGCGAAGCGTGGCATATGCCCCCTCCTGCAATACCATGGATAGCATTATGCCATCAAAAGCATGACATGTGCCTGCAGCAATCTGTACTAATATAAACAAGCATGGCAAAAATTATTTCAATCCAACGTATGGCGACAGAGCTAGAGCAGCAAAAATGTTGGACGGACACATTTTTCAATCATCCCCTAAGTTAAACAAGGGCAAATAACACTGTAAATGCTTATGTGAAGATATTAATTCTACTGTAGGATCCGTTCTCACATGCTGAGGAACAAGCATGGTAAAAATGATTTGAATTCAACGTATGATGACAGAGCTGGAGCAGCAAATATGTTGGACAGACACATTTTTCAATAATAATCCCCTAAGTTAAACAAGGGAAAATAACTCTGTAAATGTTTACGCGAAGACGTTAATTCTGCAGTGTTGCCGGACAAGCATGGCAAAAATTACTTGAATCCGACAAACAATAACCGTGCTAGAGAAGCAAATATGTTGGAAGGACACATTTGCGTTACGCACGAACGTATATGCAGCTCTCCACTAGATACCCCCTCCGACCAAGTCGGGGGCATAATAATACACTGCATAACATCTGCCTTGTACTGTGGGTAGACATCAATAGGATAGACTTGCACACCAAATATGAAGTCATTCCATAGAGTACTTTACAAGTTATTTATGAATTAATTTCAAGGCAGACAAATTTTAAGTACATAAAGGGCAATGACTCTGGCAATAAAATCTCGCACAACACCTGCATTTCACTATGGGTATACAGCAATAGGATACACTTGCATATCAAATATCAAGTCACTCAACCAAGTGCTTTACAAGTTATTCATGATTGAATTTTGGGATGGACTGACAGGCAGACGAACGGATGGACAGACAGACAAGGCGATTTCTATATAACCTGCTGGGGGTATAAAAAAAATCATTATCAGCAAACTTTTAATTAATAAAGTACCAGGTTATAACGGTGATATGATATGCAAACTTGTACCACTTAAACATCTTGTGAGACCACATACATGAAGAAAATATTTCAAATCTGTTAAAATTGTTGAAATTAACACCCAGACAACTTTTGGTCAATGCTGACTTATTTGGAAAATTCTCAGTCGAAGGGGCATCACTACTGAAAAACTGGGTGAGCGAAGCTGATATGCGAACTCATTTCACTTAAACACCTCGTGAGCTCACATTCTGAAAATATTAAAATCTGTTGGTAATTGTTCAAATTAACCTCCAGCCAACTTTTGGTCATGCGACTTACCGGTACTTGAAAAAGCCAAAGAGGCATAACTCTGGGAAAAATGCGTGGACAAGGTAAATTTCGAATGACTATCATTGGGTGTATGCATGTGAAATTTCATGGAAATCCAGCTATCAGTTGCAAAGATATGAGACTGGATGGGCAGGCAGATGGACAGAGACTATTGCTATACCCCCTGCAAGTTTCCTTTGGCGGGGGATAATTAGAAGGGATAATGCAGAGTATATTCTGTTTTTTTTTCTGTGTCAAATTTCATAAGAAATAATAATTTAGTCTTGAGTGGGAGTGTTGCAGATTTTACACATTTCTGTTACAAAATTATAGTCTACATTCTGTGGCTTTACAGATGTTTCTAAGCAAGTATTGGCCTATAGCATCTTGTTTGATCTGGCGGACCTAGTCCCATTAACTCGGAGTCAACTGACCAAGATCGACTGATGTTGTAATAATCTGTTCTAGGAGCTTACCTTTTGATATTGTCAGTGCAGGTGACCATTGTGATCGCAGAATATCTAAACAAATGCTGCCGTTACTGTTTATATTTGGGTGATATATTTTAGTTGAGAATGAGACCTGAAAAATAAATCTCCTTTTATATACTCCGTCTCTGTTTACGTTTGGATCTACAATCTCTAGAAGATTGACAAACAATAATGACAATTTTTTCAAAACCATAGAAAACAAGTGGGCCCAGAGAGCGGGCAATCCTCACTTGAAAAAGTTGTTTAAAGAAGGATTTAATTAGTATCTCTAGCTGGTTAACTCTATAGAGGAATGAAGTTATGCAATTATTTATAATTCTGTTGTCCATGTCAAATCTTTCCTAGTATTGAGATGCTTCCACAGAAATAATGCCCTAATTTCAAGTAATGCAAGTGGGGAATCCATTAATCAATCAAGGGACTTAAATTCAACAAACGTGAATATAACTCTCCTAAACTCCCAGGATGCTATATACCAAATAACAAGAGTCTGAACAGTGAATTTGAAGGAGGAGATTTTTAAAGCTTATTCGACATATTACACTAAGTTAAAAGCTGAATCCAGGGACTTGATTTGATCATACTTGAATCTATTCCCCAGCTCCAGTACACTCGGACACAACTAATGGCAGTTTGTTTTTACCACTCAATTTTGTTGATCCTAAGGATGCTTCATACCATATAACAATTCTCTGTTCCATGCGGTTAAAGAAATAAGAGGGTTTGAAAATATTTCTTTTGTAGCTCCCGGGGTTCCCACATGCATGCTTGAATTTTTTTTTTGGGACATGAATCAAGTACTTACCTATATGACACAATAATACCACACACCAAATTTGGTTCAAATTGGCTCATCAGTTAAAATGAAAGTGTCAATGACACTGTAGCTCAACTTGTCAAGACATGTACATGTATAATATGTGACACAGCAATGACAAACATCTAGGTAATGACCTGATAACAAAGGTACATATAAAGTATTGTAACGGTCTGTACATAAATACTGACCGCAGCCTGTAACAAATGTATAGGTAAAGTATTGTAAAGGTGGGTGACAGTCAGATGATAACTAGAAAATAAATCGTTGAGTCCCAGAGTGGGTCTGACTGAACCGCAAAATATTTGTTCTCCTAGCACAGTGATAACAAAGGAACCCCAAAACACACTCTTTCCTGTCCCAAGGTGAAAACAAAGGTACCCAATAAGTTTCGTGAAGATCAGTTCATAAATACGAGCTGTATAGAAGTTGTGACAAAAAACTGATTGGACCTAATTTCGGTACAAAATGGCCACGGGCAGCTATCTTGAATTTTGGACCGCACTCAGAAACATTCTTTCTCGTCCCAAGGTGATAACAAAGGTACCCAAGAAGTTTCGTGAAGATCGGTTGATAAATACAGCCTCTAGCCCGAGCCGTATTGACATGTGCACTTACAGTGTATGAGTAGCACTAAATAAATCAAAATTCATCTAATTTGCGTAATTTCTGCACTAGAAAAAAACCCGTACTGTATGTGATGTATTCCATTTTACTAAACATTCATACAAAAATTTATTCAAATCAAACTTTCATACAGAAGTTCTGTACAAAGACTGATTGCACTAATTTTGGTACAAAATGGCTGCTTGTGGCCATCTTGAATTTCGGATCACACCCAAAAACACTCGTTCTCATCCCATGGTGATAACAAAGGTACCTCAGAAGTTTCGTAAAGATCGGTTCATAAATACGGCCTCGAGCCTGAGCCATAAAGAAGTTGTGTACAAAAAACTGATTAGACCTAATGTCGGTACAAAATGGCCACTGGCAGCCATCTTGAATTTTGGACCGCACTCAGAAACACTCATTCCTGTCCCAAGGTGTTAACAGAGGTACCCAAGAAGTTTTGTGAAGATCGGCTGATAAATACTGCCTCTGGCCCGAGCCATTTTGACATGTGTACTTACTGTGTGTAAGTAGCACTGAAAAATTCAAGTTCATCTAATTTTCATAATTTCTGCACGAGAAAAAAACCCGTATTATATGTGATGTATCCCATGGTACCAAACCTTCACACACAAAAATTTTCAAATCAGCGCTTTCATATGGAAGTTCTGTGCAAAAATCGGATTGCACTTAATTTTGTACAAAATGGCTGCCATCGGCCATCTTGAATTTCGGACCGGACCCCAAAACACTCGTTCTCGTCCCATGGTGATAACAAAGGTACCCAAGAAGTTTCGTAAAGATCGGTTCATAAATGCGGCCTCTAGCCCGAGCCGTATTGGCATTTGCACTGACAGTGCTGAAAGTAACACTAAATAAATCAAAGTTAGTCTAATTTGCATAATTTAAGCACGAGAAAAAAACCTGTATGATATGTAATGTATCTCATGGTACTGAACATTCATACAAAAAATTATTCAAATCAGAGCTTTCATATGGAAGTTCTGTACAAAAAACAGATTTCTGCATCGTCGGTACAAAATGGCGGCTGGCAGCCATCTTGAATTTCGGACCACACCCCAAAACACTCGTTCTCGTCCCACAGTCATAACAAAGGTACCCAAGAAGTTTTGTAAAGATCGGTTCATAAATACGGCCTCTTGCCCGAGCCACATCCAATTGCTAACATACAGACAGATGACGGGCCATGACAAAAGCTCAAATTTGGCTTCGCCAAAGTTGAGCTAAAAATTGAAATTTGAATTTGGTAGCATCATTCCCCACCCCCTCCTTAATGGATGGGGCAAGTTGATTTTAAGAAAGTTAAAAAATTTATAGTAATTTATATATTTTTTATACTTACCAATGACCCAGACTTAGCTGGTGCTAACTCTAACAAAACCAGGGCCAAACACAAATTTTGCCCCCCAATCCCCAAAATTTGCATCCAAAACAAAAAGAAATCATGTCCTAAAGGACCTCCATACTACGCCTCTACTGCGCATGCGCAGTGACGCAGACGTCCCGAAATTGGCGCCAATTATCATTCTTACTGGCAGTGCCTGGTCAGCGCTATGTACTCAGCGGGGAGGCAAGAGTTCCCAACTCTAGGGAGGGCCATCCCCGTCTGGGTCATTGGTAAGTATAAAAAATATATAAATTACTATAAATTTTTTAACATTTTTATACTGTACCAATGACCCAGACTTAGCTGAATAGTAAACAGGCTGGAGGGCCTAGGACATAGAGGAAAATCCAATAAGCTCAACTATATAGTAAAGAGATAACCCCTTAAGGAGAAAAGGAGTATTAGGCTTTACATGTATCTTTCTTATTTAATATTAAATTAGAAAGATACACTACCCTTAATAATTGAGCACAATAACATTCATGTTCTCTATTAACATCCAGTATAACCCTTATACTAATTATTTTTAAAGCAAGCCAATAAATAAAGTAGTCCAGAGAATTGAGACTCTTTATAGTCATTTAAAAGTGTCCGAGTATTGTATATTAAAGCCCGTTTGACACTTGACATATACAAATGCTTCACACCGAGCTACACTTTAAAAATAAGACATGAATGAATTTAAACATTAATATTACACTTTAAAACCATCCCGGAAGCGACTCAGAAATACTGACTTGGAGGAGGCATTCCCTTGCTTTTCACTATAAAGCAGGTGACCTAAGGGAACACCCGCCCCCCCCCCCCCCCCCTTCCCCTTGCCCTGGGTCAAATAGCCCAGAGCGAAGAGGGCAGCCGGACGGAGTCACTGCCAGAACAGAAAGCCTGCATAACTATAGTTGCAACTGTTTAGTGGACGACATTCTGAGCAACAGATAACGGACCTAAACAATGCAGGTCTCCAGAAATGGACTCAATATTTCTGAGATAAAAATTCGTAAATGTGGATGGCTGAGACCAATAAGCAGCCTTCATTAAATCTGTAATAGCAACACTATTAGCATAAGCCCAGGAAGTAGAAAGAGCTCTTACTTCATGAGCAGAAATCTTAAGCACAGACTGCTGAGAAGAAGATAAATCTTCATAAGCAGTACGGATAGTTAACTGAATCCATCTAGCAATAGAATGGACTGAAATATCCTTTCTATTAGGCATCAAAGACAGAAAGAAACGTTTCCGTCCCTTTCTGATAAACTGAGATCTCTGTTTATAGATACGTAATGCTCTAACAGGACAGAGTAAAGGCCTACGCCCGTCTGAAGACGGAAGAGCCTTAATAACAATAGGTTCCGGATATTTATTAGGAGCCTGATTCTTAGCTAAAAAACCCACGTTAGTAGTGAAGGTGATAGTATTCCCAACACTACGATAATGAGAATCATCCACCGATAGTGCATGAAGCTCACCGACTCTTCTAGCAGAAGAGAAAGCTAAGAGAAAAGCTGTCTTATAAGATAAGAATTTGAAATCTACTGTCCCAAGAGGTTCAAATGGCTTTTCCTTCAATTTAAGAAGAACCCAAGCTAAATTCCACTTAGGAATTAATCTAAGAGTTCTGGGTCTATTTATCGAAAAGTTTCTAACCAACTTCGATAAAGAGACATTAGATCCAATTTGTAAACTATCATGATGTGCATAGGTATCAGATAACATAGATCTATAACCCTTTATAGTAACAGGCTGCAGTTTGATTTCGTCAAACAAGTATACTAGAAAGTTTGCAATGTCTGGTATAGAGGGATCGAATATATCTACAGAATGATCCCTACACCAACGACGAAAAACCTTCCACTTAGCCGCATAGTTTAGCGAAGAGGAGGTCCTCCTACAGTTAGAAATCGCGTCCACTGGTCGTCCTGTAAAGTGCTTGCCAAGCAAGAAGGACCGCACAACGGAAAAACGTGAAGGTTGAGACCTTGCGGGTTGTGATGGAGTTGGCGCGATTTCCCCTGCGAAAGAAGATCCTCCCGTGGAGGAAGCTTCCGCGGTAGGTCCCACAACAGACACCTGAGTAGATTTATCCACGGTCTCTGTGGCGACAGAGATGCTACCAACAGAATCTTGCATTGAGATTGTTTTATCTTTAGCAATACTTGTTGAATTAACGGCGCTGGAGGATACGCATATCCTATCATTCCGTCCCAAGGGATCGACAGAGCGTCTACTGCAAATGCTCTTGGATCCGGACACGGAGACACATATGTCTGCAACTGATTGTTGAGATGTGTCGCAAATAAGTCTATCATTGGCCGTTCCCATTGGCAGCAAATCTGATTGAATACTTGTTTGTTGAGAGTCCACTCCGACGGCAACAAGCGACCCTTTCGTGAAAGGGAGTCTGCTAGCACATTCAGACGACCCGGTATGTGACGGACCGAAAGAAGAACGTGATGTTCTAACGCAAACAGAAGGATTCTTTCCGTTAGATTGAACAACGGAACTGAATGAGTGCCTCCCTGATTCCGTATATACGCCACTACTGTCGTATTGTCGGATAGGATTTGGACATGAGCATCGTGAATAATGTCCATCCAGTGACGTAACGCAAGCCAAATTGACATCATTTCCTTGATGTTTATGTGCTTGCACAGGAATTGCGGATCCCAAAGACCCTGGCATCTCGAATCCGTTGGGATTAATGATGCACCCCAACCTGTTTGACTGGCATCCGTCATAACGGTAAAACTCGGATCCGGCAACTGCAGCGGAACTCCCTGAGTTAACCACTGAATGTTTGCCCAAGTCTGAATCTCTTGTTTCACTTGATCTGACAAGAGAACGTCTACATCGAGCGAATGAATTTTCACACTCCAATTCTGAGTCAGGAAAATTTGAAGAGGACGTGTGCGTAACCGCCCCATCGGAATGAGATCCGCGGCGGCTCCGCACAGACCTATCAGTCTCATAAATTCTCTCGCCGTGACTTTGTCTGCGTGCAGACAATAGCGAGCGTAACAACTGACTAATTTCGCTCTGGTTAACGGCAGACGAACGAGATTGTTGTGCGTCTCGAAGCTCATTCCCAGAAGAGTGAATGACTTGGACGGCACCAGATCCGACTTCTCCTCGTTTACTATAAAACCGAGACGTCGGAGCAATAGAAGAAGATTCTGAACATCGTTCTGAAGCGTTAACTCGTTGCCGTACCTCTGAAGAATGTCATCCAGGTAGGCCGACGTTACCGCAGACGAGTGAGCTCGGAAGTAGATCATTACCGAGTTCATTACCCAAGTGAAAGCCCAGGGTGCTAGATTCAATCCGAAGCACATCACCCGGAATTGATACACCACTCCTAGGACTGCGAAGCGTAGATACTTTCGGAATGTCGGAGGTACCATGACGTGAAAGTACGCATCTTTGAGATCTATGCTCGTTGCATAATCGTTCACCCGAATACTCGCTCTGACTGATCGAATCGTCTCCATATAAAACTTCGGAGCGACGATCAGCTTGTTTATCCAGCTCAAATCTATGACTGGACGGAACGAGCCGTCTGGTTTCGGAACCAGAAACAGATGGCTGTAGAATCCCGGAGATTCCTGGTTTTCTACGACCTCTACCGCGTTCTTCATTAAAAGAGACTGCACCTCTGATAACAGAGCGTCTCTTTTCTGCGGATTTGACGGAAGATGAGTCCACTTTGGACTTCGAGTTAATGGAGGCTTTCGTTTGAAGGATATCTTTAGACCTTCCGAAGTCACTCCTCTCACCCAAGGGTCGTCCGTAATCGACGCCCATTCTTGTGAAAAGCTCGACAACCTTCCGCCAACCGGAACGCGATAGAGGTTTAAGCCATCACCTCCTGGACCTGCGAGGCCTGCGGTAGGAGAAACCACGTCTTCCACGACCCGCACCTCGCCCCGTCGACCTCGGGGCGTCCGACCGATTGTCCCGGCCTGAAGGACGTCCCGAACGAGAGTCGCTATCCTGACGGTCTCTCGAATAAGACCAAGAGGACGCACCGGAACCTCTATAGGAACCTCTCTTGGGCGCATTAGACCCAGAAGTGCCTGTCTTATTCGTGTCTGCTGTATCCGACTTCTTAGGAGCAGATTTGAACAACAGAGAATCCTTAGCTTTCTTTGTAATTTTATCATAAATAGCGGAAAGCTTGCCGTCAAAGAGAAGTTCTCCTGAGACCGAAGCGACTCTAAGAGAGTTCTTCACCTTAGAATCCACTAATGTGGATGTAGCTAGGGCTGCGTCACGTCTAACCAACTCCAGATTTGCCACTGAAAGGGCGGAGTTACACGTGGAATAAGCTACTGCCCTTGAAAGAAGTCTTAAAGAGGATTGTATATCCTGAAACTCTTTCCCCTGAAGGCGCAGTGATAACGCCTTAGTAAGGTGATCTGCGTAAGATAAGGCATCTAAATTGGCTCTGTTAGACGCAATAGCTGTTTCCAACACCGCGGTTGGAATAGAAGCTGACGACGGTAATGATAGCTCTAAGTCTTCCGCCTCGTCGTCCATACGCAGAGGAACTCTCGGTATACCCTGTCCTGCCGTATCGAATTTATTCCTTGCATTAATGAAAGGCAGGTTGAGAGTATTAGCGGACAAGAAACCTGCTTTCCCCGTCCTGGAAGCAAGTTTAAATATAGCGTCGTTCAATAATTCAAATGTTCTTGCAACATTATTGGACTGCGACGGAAACTCGGGAGCGATGTCCCTGAACCGCTCAAAAAATTCAGAGTCCAATGACGCTATAATTCTCTTGTCCGGAAGCGCAGCAGTCTGGCCCGACGGAACAACTTGAGGGAGAAAGTGCCGGATGAAGTCCACGGCAGCTTTATGTTGTTCCGAAAGGGATAGCTCCAAGTCATCCGTATCCCTTTCACCATCCGGTCGGACCTCATGATGTTCCCGGTCGTCCGCCCCCGATGCTTCGGCGGAGCGTACCGACCCAGCGCCGTCGGATAATTCTCGATCCGACACCGTTTCTGTCGGTTGCTGGGATGCTGCGATAAGCTGTGCTATCTGCACAAGAATGTCCGGCGTCGAGACCTGCGGAGGCGCAGTCTTTCGCTGCTTCGCCGAGGGCAGCTCCGCATCAGATGGCTCCCGCATACTTTCCCTATGCGAACGTCCGGAGTCCATCGGTCTCGAATCCCTGGCTGCCGGATGGTGTGACCTGGTCGCCGAAGAATCCTTGATCGGCGAAGCTGGTAATATATCGGCGGTCACGCAGCCAAGGTGCGGTCGTGTGCGCTGACGAGAAGAGGAAGCCTTAACAGTCTCTGCGGACTGCTTATACAACAGAGCGTCCCAAGCGACGGACGAATGCTCCGCTAAAGACACATTTTGTACCACAACATCTGGTCCCAGATGTTGTTGAACGAGAGAGGGGCCTCTCTCGCTCGCGGCCCGGCTGGACCTGGACGAGCTAGGAACCGGACTCAAAGGCTTCCTCCGTTCTCGCTTACTATCCGCCGTCACTGGGTGTGCATCTATTATGTTTATAGTGCTCGCATCACCCAACATTTCCTTTTGGACCGCATCGGACGAACCCGGCTGCCGAACCATTCGGTGAATGGACGCTACACCGGGCGAGCTAGCAGACGACATTTGTCTAATCTCCATGAGCACTTTTGCCGCTAGCTCTGAATTCATTTGTGACGACGGATGCACACTTGAAGAAGATAACATGGAAACATCACCCTGTTCTGGTTCCTCTGAAATAGAAACAGAGAGAGTAGAGTGACCTTGCAGAGAAAGAGCCGGAATCGCTCTTTCTCCAGAAACATATCGTGACACACGTTTCCAATGTTTCTCATCCCAATGTTCACATATAGGACAGGGATTAATGCGAGAACACTGACTACAATTAATACAATGATCATGAAAGTCAGAGGAAGATTTCTTCCTATTACAATTTGAACAACGTCCCTTCATTGTGAAAGAACAACAATAAGTCCTAGTTACTCGCAAAAACCCCTGACACAAAGATACATAATAACATGATCCATTAATAAATGAAAAAACAATTGCAAAACAAAATAATTTTGAAAAAATATTTTTTCAGCGAAGCCCAAGTTGCTGAAAAGTAACGTTGAGCCCCGATGGATCCGATGGCAAAGTGTGGTCAAAAATTTTAAATTTATATTAAATAATCAATGAGACACTTTCGGATAATACAAATGTATCTTATAGTGAGATAAACTACAGCAAAGGCAAACAGCCCCCCTCAAAAAAGGCTGTTGCCAATGAAAACAAACAGTGTAAAAACACCAGAAAACATGACTCCAGGCACTGAAAAAACTAGCCCGGAATCAGTCATCAATTACACTCTATCTGATGCAAAACAGAGACTCCCAGGGGAGAATCTGTAGAACATCAGATGGAAGATGCAGAACACAAACGTTATACACCCATGGGTGAAAACGTAACTATGGGGAAAATAACAGAAAACATTCTGTAACCAAGCAACTCTCCCAGGAAATTTTAGAAATGAAATTTCTCAAAAATATGCCAAAAGCATGGGAGAATTGCAAGGGGGGACTTTAGAAGGCTAGGGGAGAGGAAACACTGAATAAGCAGTGCAACAATTAGCAAGAATGACAACAAGAGGCCCATGCCTCGAAAATTTTAAGTACAGCCCTGATTATTTTTTGTCACTTCTTTTTCCTCTCCTCCTTCTATCCTCCTTAGAATCACATTTTCTCCAAGAATTACGTGTCTGGCATCCTTTAAACTGAGATTTACAAGCACAAAGATCAGTGAGATGTTGACTGATGAAGGGCCAAACAGAGAATGATAATCGGCGCCAATTTCGGGACGTCTGCGTCACTGCGCAGTAGAGGCGTAGTATGGAGGTCCTTTAGGACATGATTTCTTTTTGTTTTGGATGCAAATTTTGGGGATTGGGGGGCAAAATTTGTGTTTGGCCCTGGTTTTGTTAGAGTTAGCACCAGCTAAGTCTGGGTCATTGGTACAGTATAAAAATATAATGAGTGTCAATGACACAGTAGCTTACCTTGTGTGTTTTGTTTGATGAAAAGGATAATGTTCAATGTTTATGAAAGGATTATGAAATTAGACAAGAATTGTGATAATTGGGAATATGTTCATTTCTGTTCCCTGTATGCTATGTTTTTGATAAAAATAATATGAGGTGTACAACACTGTAGTAAAGAGCTGAGGGGTGGGTTTATATGACCTCACAGTCAACGTATGTGGCCCTCACAATTAACGTATATCAACGAAAGTTACCAATTAACAGTGAAATTATTCCAAAACGAGTCATCCCATCAAGTTACATTGAAATCCCTTCATAAATATGGCCTGCTAAAGGTTTTTGGGCTTTGGGCCCCTGTAGCCATCAGTTTCCCAATTGTGGCCAAAGAGGAAGTTCTCATCTAGACATTATATGAAGACAACCCACCAAGTTACAATGAAATCCCTTCATAAATATGACCTGTTGACTGTGTTAAAGGTTTTTGGGCTTTGGGCTTGGGCAGACATCATGGTTGAATGATCGCAACCAAAAGGTGACATTCTCATCTGGGCATCATCTGGAGCGATCCTACGAAGTTACAATGAAATCCCTTCATAAATATGACCTGCAGACTGTGCTCAAGGTTTTCGGGCTTCGGGCCCCTGAAGCCATCACAGCTGACCAATCACGACCAAAAGGGGATGTCATCATCTAGGCATTATATGGAGTCAAACTAACAGGTTACAATGAAATCCTTCCATAAATATGACCTATAGACTATGCTAAAGGTTTTGAGGTTTTGGGCTCGGGCAGCCATCAAGACTGAATGATCGTGACCAAAAGGGGACGTTCTCATCTAGACATTATTTGGAGTCATGCTGCCAAGGTACAACGAAATCCCTTCATAAATATCACCTGTAGACTGTGCTAAAGGTTTTTGGGTTTCAGACCCCTGTAGCCGTCACAGTTGCCTGATGGTGTCCAAAAGGGGCTGTTCTCATCTAGACATTATATGAAGTCAAACCTACCAAGTTACAATGAAATCCCTTCATAAATATGATCTATAGACTGTGCTAAAGGTTTTCGGGTTTCGGGCTCGGGCAGCCATCATGGATGAATGATCGCAACCAAAGGGGACAATCTCATCTGGGCATCATCTGGAGTGATCCTACGAAGTTACAATGAAATCCCTTCATAAATATGACCTGTAGACTGTGCTCAAGGTTTTCAGGCTTTGGGCACCTGTAGCCATCACTGTTGACCAATCACGACCAAAAGGGGATGTCATCAACTAGGCATTATATGGAGTCAACCTAACAGGTTACAATGAAATCCTTCCATAAATATGACCTTTTGCTTATGCTAAAGCACCCATCAAGGCTGAATGATCACGATCAAAATGGGACGTTCTCATCTAGACATTATTTGGAGTCATCCTACCAAGTTACAATGAAATCCCTTCATAAATATGACCTGTAGACTGTGCTAAAGGTTTTTGGGCTTCGGGCCCTTGTAGCCATCACAGTTGCCCAATCACGTCCAAAAGGGGACTTTCTCATCTAGACATTATATAAAGTCAACCCACCAAGTTACAATGAAATTCCTCAATAAATATGACCTGTGGACTGTGCTAAAGGTTTTCGGGTTTTGGGCTCGGGTAGTCGTCATGGTTAGCAGATCACGCCCAAATGGGGAAATTCTCATCTAGACATCATAAGGAGTCATCCTACCAAGTTACAATGAAATCCCTCCATATTAAACATGACCTGCAGACTGTGCTAAAAGTTTTTGGGTTTCGGGCTTGGGCAACCATCACGGTTGACAGATCATGCCCAAAAGGGGACGTTCTCATCTAGGCATTATACAGAGGCATCCTACCAAGTTACAATGAAATCCGTTCATAAATACGACCTGTAGACTGTGCTAATGGTTTTCGGGTTTTGGGCTCGGGCAGCCATACCGGTTGACCGATCGCGACCAAAAAGAGACGTTCTCATCTAGACATGACCCCAAATCTGCATATGAAATCTCGTGACGATCAGACAAGAACTGCAGGGTGTAGCCTGTGCTGAAGGAAAATGTGAACAGACTCACAGACTAAGACTTCCGCACGCGTGATGGCAATAGCTTATCTTGACTTTGTCAAGTTAAGCTAAAAATGTTTATTGGGATTTATTGTCAGATAGTTTTGTGGGTGGAGAAATCTGGAGTACCCAGAGAGAACAACCGAGTAGAGGGGAGCAATTGTCAGACTCTCCAACTCATTAACTCTGCAAATGCAGAATTAGAAGTGGTTGAAGGAAATGCATCATCGATGTGCATTACACCTTAGTGCAGAGCGCAGCCATGTTCTCACGTGTAGTGCTGCACGGTATATCGATAAACCAATACATACCGGTATTCGAACCAGTATCGATTGAATCCCGGTGTAATTACAATGAAAGTGTCAATGACACTGTAGCTCAACTTGTCAAGACAAAGACATGTACATGTATAGTATGTGACACAGCAATGACAAACATCTAGGTAATGACCTGATAACAAAGGTACATATAAAGTATTGTAACGGTCTGTACATAAATACTGATCGTTGCCTGTAACAAATGTATAGGTAAAGTATTGTAAAGGTGGGTGACAGTCAGATGCTGAACTAGAAAAAATCTTTGAGTCCCAGAGTGGGTCTGACTGAACCCCAAAATATTTGTTCTCATAGCACAGTGATAACAAAGGCACCCCAAAACACACTCGTTCCTGTCCCAAGGTGAAAACAAAAGTACTCAAGAAGTTTTGTTAAGATCAGTTCATAAATACGAGCTGTATAGAACTTGTGACAAAAAACTGATTGGACCTAATTTCGGTACAAAATGGCCACTGGCAGCCATCTTGAATTTTGGACCGTACCCAGAAACACTCATTCTCATCCCAAGGAGATAACAAAGGTACCCAAGAAGTTTTGTGAAGATCGGTTCATAAATACAGCCTCTACCCTGAGCCGTATTGACATGTGTGCTTACATTGTGTAAGTAGCACTGAATAAATCAAAGTTCATCTAATTTGCATAATTTCTGCACGAAAAAAAACCCCTTACAATATGTGATGTATTCCATGTTACTAAATATTCATACAAAAATTTATTAAAATCAGAACTTTCATACAGAAGTTCTATACAAAAGACTGATTGCACTAATTTTGGTACAAAATGGCTGCTGGTGGCCATCTTGAATTTCGGACCATACCCAAAAACACTCGCTCTCATCCCACGGTGATAACAAAGGTACCCAAGAAGTTTCGTAAAGATTGGTTCATAAATATGGCCTCTAGTCTGAGCTGTATAGAAGTTGTGTACAAAAAACTGATTAGACCTAATTTCGGTACAAAATGGCCACTAGCAGCCATCTTGAATTTTAGACCGCACCCAGAAACACTCGTTCTCGTCCCGAGGTGATAACAAAGGTACCCAAGACATTTCGTGAAGATCAGTTCATAAATACAGACTCTAGTCTGAGCCGTATTGACATGTGTACTTACTGTGTGTAAGTAGCACTGAAAAAATCAAAGTTCATCTAATTTGCATAATTTCTGCACGAGAAAAAAACCCGTATTATATGTGATGCATCCCATGGTACTAAACATTCACACAAAAAATTTATTCAAATCAGGGCTTTCATATGGAAGTTCTGTGCAAAAATCTGATTGCACCTAATTTTGTACAAAATGGCTGCCATCGGCCATCTTGAATTTCGGACCGGACCCCAAAACACTCGTTCTCGTCCCACGGTGATACCAAAGGTACCCAAGAAGTTTCGTAAAGATCGGTTCATAAATACGGCCTCTAGCCCGAGCCGTATTGGCATTTGCACTTACAGTGCTGAAAGTAACCCCAAAAAACATCAAAATTAGTCTAATTTGCACAATTAACGTACGAGAAAAAAAACCCGTATTATATGTGATGTATCCCATGGTACTAAACATTCGTACAAAAAATTATTCAAATCAGCGCTTTCATATGGAAGTTCTGTACAAAAAACAGATTTCTGCATCGTCGGTACAAAATGGCAGCTGGCAGCCATCTTGAATTTTGGACCGCACCCAAAAACACTCGTTCTCGTCCCACAGTCATAACATAGGTACCCAAGAAGTTTCGTAAAGATCGGTTCATAAATACGGCCTCTAGCCCGAGCCATAGCAGCTTGGCACTTACAGCTCTGAAAGTAACACTAAATAAATCAAAGTCAGTCTAATTTGCATAATTTACGCACGAGAAAAAAACCCGTATTATATGTGATGTATCCCATGGTACTAAACATTTATACAAAACTTTATTCAAATCAGAACTTTCATACAGAAGTTCTGTACAAAAAACTGATTTTTGCATCATCGGTACAAAATGGCCACTGGCAGCCATCTTGAATTTCGGACCACACCTAAAAACACTCGTTCCCATCCCAGGGTCATAACAAAGGTACACAAGAAGTTTCGTAAAGATCGGTTCATAAATACGACCTCTAGCCCGAGCCATAGCCAATTGTTGACGTACGGACAGACGGACAGACGGCCAGACGGACAGATGGACAGACGGACGACGGGCCATGACAATAGCTCAAATTTGACTTCGTCAAAGTTGAGCTAAAAATATCGGTTTATCGTCATTATTTATTTACCCAAAGTTTAATTTTCAAGATGTGAGTAGTCCCAAATGAATAATATTGTCCCTTTACCCAATGAACTGCATCCGCCCACGTTATACACAAATTCAGCAATTGAAAAAAATTTTTTTTTTTTAAATCAACAAAACCATATGGGACCTCTCAAAACCAAAATGAACAACAACTTCGATATTTTTAGAAGAAAGTTATTTACACAAGCTCATTTATTTTCTCATTTAAAAGAAAAAAAAAAAAAATTGGTGATTTGCTGAAAATATACTGAAATGGTGTTGGACTGGAAAATCTCATCTGACATTTAATGCAATGTAAATGCCAATAGAAAACAAAATAAAAGGCATTCAAGTTTTATATCTTTACCTTTGGTGGTTTGAAAGGATAATCTGTTGGAAAATGTATTGTTAAAAAGAAAACTCCTTGATGGTAAGGACTTTCAGGCTGAAAAATAGAAGAAAATTTTTTTCAATACATACATGTAGGTTAGGGCCCTGCCAATATTTGAATTTTGAATCAATTCTCGAATCGATCTCTCGGGTTGATTCACTTTGTTACTGAATTGCAGACATGCGATCAAATCGAACTGGTGGCGATAGACAATGATTAAGTCAAGTGTTTCACACAATGGTCAATCTCTGTTCAATTTCCACATAGTTCACAGAATTCCAACTATCTTTAGGATTACATTAATTTTGCAGTATATTTTAGCATAAAGTTGAAAACAAGGAATATCCCTAAGTTTTTGTGTGAAGTGAGCTTAGCTGCAAAAAGGATATGAATTTCCAGTTTCTCCACAACTTGCATGACATCTTCTGATGGAATACATCACCCGTGGAGTGAAACAAGGGGCCATCTGCAATACTAAAACATTGCAGATGGTGCCTTGCTGCACTCAAGGAACATGCAATCTTCCCGATAAAGCCCGGAGCAAGAGAGAGTGAATTATTCCAGAAGAAGCAGCTGCAATTGGGTCAATCTCCAAACAATGAATGCGTAATTGCATTCACTGCATAACGTGGCGAAAATTATAAATTTTAAGTAATTTGTATATTTTTTATACTTATCAATGGCCCCGTCTAGCTAACTCAAATATTAATCCAGGGCCAAACACAAATTTTGCCCCCCAATCCCCCCAAATTTGCATGCAAAACCAAAAAATTGATGTCCTATCTGGTCCTCCAAACTTTTCAGATCTGCGTATGCGCAGTATCCAGGAAGGAACCGAAATTGGCGCCAACCATCATTCTTTCTACAGATTGCCTGTTAAATGTTATAAACAGTGGGGAGGTATGAGTGCCCACTCATGGGAGGGCCATACCCATCTGTGCCATTGGTAAGTATAAAAAATATAATACTTAAAATTTATAATATTTTTATACAACAACCAATGGCTCAGACTAGCTGAATCATAAAAAGGTTGGAAGGCCTTGGGCTATAAAGGAAAATCCAATCTCTCAATTACTTCAGTAAAGGATAGCTCCTAAAGGAGAATAGGAGAAGACATAGGAATTATACATGTCTTTCTCCTTTACGAGAAACGAGAGAGACATAACACCAACAATGTAGAGAAGAGGAGAAGATAGGAATTATCTTAATATATAATAATTATATAATTATATATAAAGATAGTCCAGAGAATGAGACTCTTTATACTCATTTAAAAGTATCCGAGGATTGTATATTAATGCCCGTTTGACACGACATATACAAATGCTTCACAGTGAGCTACACTTTAAAAACAGTACATAAATGACACGTAGTTATTGCTTCACACCGAGCTACACATTAAAACCATCTCAGCACCGACTCAGGACTACTGACACCAGAGGAGGTCTTCCCTTGCTTTTCACTATAAAGCCAGATGATCATGAGGGAAAAAAACCATCCCCCCCCTTCCCCTTGTTCTGAGGTAAATATCCTCAGAATGAAGAGGGTAACGGAACAGCGTCAATGCTGGAATGGACAGCCTAAATACCTACAGATGTAACCATTAATGGAATACATTCTGAGCAACAGAAAGAGGACCCAACGATATAAGGTCACCAGAGATGGACTCTAAATTACTCAGGTAAAACTTGGTAAATGAAGAGGGCTGTGTCCAGTATGCAGCCTTCATGAGATCAGTAATGGCTATACTGTTAGCATAAGCCCAAGAAGTGGACAGTGCTCTAAACTCGTGCGCTGATATTTTATTAACCGAACGTTGATCCGAAGATAGATTTTCATAGGCAACACGTATTGCCAACTGAATCCATCTAGCTACTGAATGAACAGAAATATCCTTTCTGTTAGGAATCAATGAAAGAAAGAAACATTTTCTTCCTTTTCTAATAAAATCTGATCAACGTTTATAAATGCGCATAGCCCTGACTGGACACAACAAAGGTCTACGGTTATCCGAGAACGGCAGAGCCTTAATGATAATAGGCTCCGGCCGCTTGTCTGGAATCTGATTCTTAGCCAAAAAAACCCACTTCCGTAGTTAGGGTAATGGTATTACCCACACTACGGTAGTGAGCTTCATCAACCGATAAAGCATGAAGTTCACAGACTCTTCTAGCAGATGCAAAGGCTAAGAGAAACGCCATTTTATAGGTCAAGAGGACCTCTGCAGTTAGAAATTGCATCCACTGCGTGTCCTGTAAACTGTTTTCCGTGCAAGAAGGACCGCACAATGGAAATACGTGAAGGTTGAGACCTTCCGGGTTGTGATGTAGTGCGCATGACTTCCACTGATAAAGAAGGTCCGCTTGTGGAGGAAGCTTCCGGGGAACGTCCCATAACAGACACCTGAGAAGATTGATCAAAGGTTTCTGTGATGACAGAGGTGATACTTGCAGAATTTTGCAACAAGACTGTTTGATCTTTAACAGAATCTGCTGAATCAACGGAGTTGGAGGATATGCGTATCCTATCATTCCGTCCCATGAGATTGACAGAGCGTCTACTTCGTATGCTCAATGATCTGGGCATGGCTACACGAACGACGGTAACTGATTGTTCAGGTGTGTTGCAAACAGATCTATCATAGGACGATCCCACTTGTAGCAAATCTGTCTTGAGTATTCGCTTGTTGAGAGTCCATTCCGATGATAACAAGCGACCTTTCCGAGAGAGCGAGTCTGCTAGTACATTCAGACGTGCCGGTATATGATGGACAGAAAGATGAACATGATGATTCATGAATCCTCTCCGTTAATTCGCATAATTGGAGAATCCTCTCCGTTAATTCGCATAATGGAATCGAATGAGTGCCGCCTTGGTTCCTGATGTAAGCTACTACTGTCGAATTGTCCGACAAAATTTGAACAAAGACATTCGCTATTATGTGAATCCAATGTTGAAGAGCTAGCCATATTGACATCATCTCTTTGATGTTTATGTGTTTCTCTAGGAACCGAGGGTCCCAAAGACCCCGACACTTCAAGTCTGAGGGACTTAGAGTCACATCCCCTACCCGTCTGACTCGCATCAGTCATAATCGTGAAACCAAGATCCAGCAGTTGCAGTGGAACTCCCTGAATTAACCACTGAATATCTGCCCAAATCTGAACCTTTTATTTTACTAGGTCCATTAAAACAATACTGGTCTTCACACTCCAGTTCTGATTAAAGAATATCTGGAGGTCTGGAGGAGATGTGTGCGCAGGCAGCCCATCGGAATAAGATCTGCAGCCGCTCTGCACAGCCCCATCAGTCGCATGAATTCTCTCGCTGTTAATGCGTCTGAGTGTAAACAAAAGCGAGCATAACAACTGACTAATATTTGGGTAACGGCAGACGAACCAGATTGTTGTGAGTCTCGAAGCTCATTCCCAAGTGACTGAACGACTTGGACAGAGCTAAATCCGACTTTTTCTCATTTACGATGAAACCGAGACGTCGGAGTTAGAAGCAGACTCTGAACATCACTCTAAGAATAATTCTGTTGCCGTATCTCTGCAGAATGTCGTCCAAGTAAGCCGATGTTACCGCAGACGAATGAGCTCGGAAGTATGACATTATTGAGTTCATTATTCAGGTGAATGCCCAGGGAGCCAGGTTTAGACCAAAGCACATCGCTCTGAACTGATAAACCTTCCCTTGTATGGCGAACCGCATGTACTTTCTGAATGCCGGATGTACCATGACATGAAAGTACTCATCTTTTAGATCTATGCTTGCCACATAGTCGTTCACTCGAATGCTCACTCTTACTGACCGAATGGTCTCCATACAGAATTTTGGAGCCACGATAAGGTTGTTTATCCAGCTCAAGTCTATTACCAGTCGGAACGAGCCGTCTGGCTTCGGTACGAGGAACAGGTGACTGTAAAAACCCTGAGAATCTTGATTCTCGACGACCTCTATTGCTTCCTTTAATAAGAGAGCCTGTACCTCCGCTAAGAGAGACTCTCTTTTGAAAGGATCAGACGGAAGATTTGTACAATGCAGACATCTTGTTAGTGCGGGTTTCTCTCGGAATGATCGCCGTAAGCCGTCCGAGACTACACTTCTCACCCACAGATATTCCATAACTGCTATCCAGTTTCTCGCGAAGTTTGATAACCTTCCACCAACTGGCCAGCAATAGAGGTCTTGAACATCACCTGTATGACCTGCGAGGCTTACGGGAGGAGAACTACGTCCTCTCCGCAAAGAACCTACCTCGTCCCGTCTGCCTAGGGGTGTCTGACCGATAGTCCCGATCAGACCTGCGCCCCTTTCCCATGTCGCTATTTTGACGACCTACGGAGTAATTGTAAAAAGCGCTTCTTGTACCCTTGTGAGGAGTTTCCTTTGGAAGTTTTAGATTTGGAACGTCCTCCTTTACTCATGTCTGCTGAAGCGGGTTGCTGAGACGCCGACTTCAAAAGCAGAGCACTTTACGCTTTCTCAGTAGCCTGTTCATAGACTAACGAAAGCTTGTCGTCAAAAATAGTTATACGTGGTATACATAATTGCCCTGGAAAGAACTATAAGAGAGGTACGAACATCCTCAAATTTCTTCCTGTTGAGACATTGCATCATAGCTCTAGTGAGGTGATCTGCGTAGGACATTGCGTCCAAACTAGCTCTATTTGATGAAATTGCGGTTTTCATTACATCTGGGCGAATAGTGAATGATGCAGGTAAGGATACATCTAGATCTCCGGCCTGCTCATCTAAACACAGAGGAGCTCTCTCAACATCTTCTCCAACCATTTTAAATTAACATGGTCCAAGAAACAGTATATTTATGGAAGATGTAGATAAGAAACCGCCTTTTTTTCTCGCACTCCTGAGGTTGAATATGGTGTCATCAACATGGCCAAAGGCCTGCGACACCAGCCAAGACTGAACCGGAAAAGAAAGAACTCCTTCCTTTCTCCGTATAAAGTCTGCATCTACATGTAGCGACGCCAGTGGTTTCTCTCTTGTTGTCGCAGCATTCTGATTCGGTGGAACAAATTCAGGGTAGTATTGATGGATGAAATCCATCGCAACCATGTGCTGTTCCAAAGCGGAAGGGTAATCCTCTTTCTTATCCCTTTCACCATCCGAGAGAATCAGTTGCGAATCTCGGTCCATTACATCTGAGTGAACAGACGACTGGACCGACCCAGTACCATCCGACAGCTCAGGTTCTGAGTCTGAGGGAGGCTGCTCTTGCACTTGCTGGGATCAGTTGCGCAATCTGCGACAGCAAGTCCCTCATCGAGGCCTGAGGAGCAGTGGTCTTCTGTTTCTTAGCCGCTTGCTGCTCCTGGGATGGTGTGTCGGAGATGGATCTCTTCTCCAAACGTCCCAATGATCGAGGCCTCATCTCCTTAGATACCAGATGGTCCAACTTCACAGGCGAAGAGTGGTCCCTTCTTCACGCAGCAGGTTGGATATCCGAAGTCGGGTAGCTAGGATGCGGTCGTGTGCACATTTTAATCAAAGCGAAAGAAGCCGTGACTGTAGCTGCGGACGGCTGCAATCTAGACGGAGCGTCCGAACAGCAGGTGTGAACGTATGCTCCGACCCGTGCAAGTTCTCAATAACAACATCTGGTCCCAGATGTTGCTGGGACAGAGAGGGACCTCTCCTGATCGCAGCCCTTTCAGACCTCGCCAAGCTTCCCTCAACACTTGCTGGCTTCTTCCCTGGTTCCGTTGTCACTGGGTGAGCATGTTTAGATTTTAAGGTGCTCGCTCTAACCACTACACTTCCTTCGACCGCAACGGACATACCCAGCGTCATGGCACCCATGGACGGAGTAACTACTTCACCGGTCAAGCTAGCTGCTGGCAAAGGATTAAAACCACCGCCCAGTGCCTTTATCCCTTGCCTAATATTCAGGAGCACCTTGGCAGCTAGCTCTGTTTGCTCATCAGAGCGCGGTGATGTAGCACACTTTTGGCAGGTGTCACATAACCATCCCCATGTTCTTGTTCCTCTGAAAAAGAAACTGAGAAACTTGAATGACTTTGCGTGGAGAGAACCGGCATTGGCCTCTCACAGCTAACAACATAACGTGACACCCGCATTCAACGTTTGTCATCCCAATCAACACATGTAGGACAAGAATTCGTGGGAGAACATCGACTACAGGCAAGGCAAGGCAAGAAGCATGTAAATCTGAGGAAGATTTCCTCGCCTTGCATTTTGAGCAATAAGCTTTCATAATTAATCAAACAAAGTCGATTGGACTCCCACCATCTCCACAAAAAATATATGACAAAGATACATAATAATCAATGATCAAAATACAAATCGAAAAATTTAAAAAAATCTTTCGAAATTTTTTTGACAAAAGCCCAAGTTCCCAAAGGGAACATGAAGAGCCCAAGGGTATCCGGACAAAAATCCAAAAATTATTGCTACACTACCAGAATATTAAAACATGTATCTTACAACAATCCTACAGTAATAGTAAGTACATACTACATATATTTCTTAACGTTGCCAATGTAAACAACATCAATGAAAAAAACGGAAACAAGACCTCAGGCACAGATTAAAAGGCCCAAAGTCAGTAAGATTTTAAAGCTACCAGATGTAAAGCAAGATCTTCAGATGAAGAAAAAATGATACATCGGATAGAAGATGCATGACCAAATGACCCAACACTCCTTGGGTGAGGACGCAACCATGGGGATGAACAGAATAAACATTCTATTAAACACGTTAAACCCCCAAGAAATTTAATAAAAAAATTCAATAAAAATAAGCAAAAGGCTTGGGAGTTTAACAGGAGGGCTTCAAGGAAGGATAGGGAAGGAACACTTAACAAACAGTGGATAAATCATTAGCAAGAATGATGATGTCAGGCACATGTCCCGAAATTGGGAAACGTGAAATAATTTTGATAAAAATTATAAAGTTACAGCTCTGAACGTTTCCTAACCACCATTGTTCACTTCCATCATCCAATCATGTCCTTGGATCCACCAATTTAACTACTGATTTGTGTCTGGCATCCTAAAAAATGAGATTTAAAAGCACAGATGTCAGTTCATTGTTGCTGACTTTAGGGCCAAAAAAGAATCTGAATGGAGAGGGTTCTCCAGCTTGCGGTCTGACTCCAGACCTTGCCAAGCGTTCCGTTTAGAAACTTGTAGGCTTCTACCAATTAGAGTGCTTTTCCATGGAAGAAGGGTTAGCCGTAACAACAGCAGACCCCGACTGAAGTGTGGATGGAGCATCCCGACTCGCACATCGGACGGGTGCTCCGACTCATTGAAGTTTCTCACGACAGTAAACAGTCGACCCCGATTGCTAACGGGACGGAGATCACTCTCCAACTTACGATCTAACCCCAGATCTCACCGAGTATCACACTGAGAAACATGTAGGCTAATCCCCTTTGCATGCACTTCCATGTAAGAAGCCATAACCGCAGCCGACCCCAGCTGCAGTGTGACAGGAACATCCCGACGCACGATCCGACTCATTATAGTTTCTCGCAGCGAACAGTCGACCCCGACTGCTAATGGGATGGAGAGGGTTCTCCATCTCGCGATCTGACCCCAGATCTCACCTAGCGACCCATAAAGAAACTTTCAGGCTTCTTCTCCTTTTGCCATCGTCGCTGGGTGAGCTTTATATTATGAGGTGCTTGCTCTACCTACGTTATACTACTCGACCACAACGGACCTACCTGGCGTTCCGGCTCCCATATAGGGACGACCGCTTCACCGGTCGAGCTAGCTGCATGCAGGGGATTAAGCGAACTAACTAGAGGCCTCAATCCTGTGCTAAATATCATGAGCACCTTGGCAGCTAGCGGGGCTCATCAGAGTGCAACGATAGCAGCACGTAACAGACAGGTGTCAAAGTACCATCACCATGTTCTTGTTTCTCTGAAAAAGAGACTGAAAGACTAGTATTAGCCAGCGGTGAGAGCTCCTACATTGGAACTTCACCGCCTACCACACAGATCGACACTTGTTTCCAATGTTCGCATCCCATAGTACAAGTATTGAAGGAGTGCCGCGACTACCGGCAAACAACAAGCAATTAAATCCAAGGATTGCTGGACTTCCATTAAGTACCATTATTATACTAAATACAATAATAATGAATCCAAAATCATAAGTTCGCTGCAATCCCAATAATAATAATACAGAATAAACATAACATAGACAATCAAATTAAATAAATTAAAAAAAAAAATTTCTAAAAATTTTGAATGAAGCCTAAGTGCCCCAAGGGAACCTCATGAGCCCAAGGGCATTCCGATAGAGCCTAAGTGTGGACAAGCACTACCTAATTAAAGCTAAACTACCAGAATAAGATATAATATGTATCCTAATGGAAAAACAATAACTGTTTTTAACTAAACACTGAATTAATACAAATCCAAAACGTTTTCGAACATAAAACAACATCAAGAGGAAAAACAGGAAACTAAACAACAACATGCACAACAAAGGCCCAAAGTCAGTAACCGATCAACAACCAACTGATTCAAAGCTTGATCTTCATATAAAGAAAAAACAATGCATCTGGTAGAAGATGCAAGAATACAAAATGCCCTGAACAGTTATGAACGGGACACAAACATAGGGGATAAATGGAATACCTATTCCGTTTCACAAGTTAAACTCCCAAGAATTTAATAAAAAATTCTTCAATAAAAAAGCCGAAAGAGCTTGGGAGTATAACAGGAGGGTTCAGGAGAGGGAAGAGAAGTAATACTAACACAAGAGGCCCCAGGTGGCCTGAGGGCGCTCACCTGACATGGTAGCCTAAATATCAACCCAGAGAATTGATTTCAACAAGTTGCATCTGCTCCTCCTAAGAAAAGCTTATACCAAATATCCAAAGATTCTGACCAGTGGATCTAAAAAAAAAGATTTTTAAAGAATATTCCTCATATTGAACTAAGTTATAATTCGGGCTCCCCCAGGGAGCCCATATATGAACCCAGGGACTTGGCTTTAGCAAACTTGAATCTCACCCCCCTAAGGATGCTGCATAAAAAATATCAAAAGCATTCATCTGCTGGATCTGAAGAAGATTTTTAAAGAAAATTCCTCATTTTGAACTAAGTTGTCATTCGGGCTCCCATAGTGAGCCCAAATATGAACCAAGGGACTTGGCTTGAACAAACTTGAATCTCAGCCCCCTAAGGTTGCTGCATGCCAAATATCAAAACATTCCAACTGCTGAATCTGAAGAAGATTATTAAGGAAAAATTCCTCATATTGACTAAGTTATAATTCGGGCTACAGGGAGCCCAAATATGGACCCAGGACTTGGCTTTAACAAACTTGAATCTCCCCCCTCCCCCCCCCCCCCCCCCCCCCCCCCAAGGATGCTACACACCACATATCAAAACATTCCGACTGCTGGATCTGAGGAATTCCTCATTTCAAACTAAGTTACAATTCAAGCTCCCACAGTGAGCCCAAATATGGACCTAGGGACATGGCTTGAACAAACTTGAATCTCACCCTCCTAAGAATGCTGCATACCAAATATCAAAACATTCTGACTGCTGGATCTGAAGAAGATTTTTAAAGAAAATTCCTCATTTTGAACTAAGTTATCATTTGGGCTCCCACAGTGAGCCCAAATATAAACCCAGGGACTTTGCTTGAACAAAATTGAATCTCACCCCACTAAGCATGGTGCATACCCAATACCCAATATCAAAAGATTCTGCCTGCTGGATCTTAAGAAGATTTTCAAAGAAATTTGCCTGAAATGCACGAAGTTCAAATTTGGGCTCTGATACTGGTGAGCCCAAATATAAACCCAGGGGGCCGATTTGAACAAACTTGAATCAGATCCACCCCACAATGCTGCATACCAAATATCAAAAGATTCTGCCTGCTGTATCTGGAGAAGATTTTTTAAGAAATTTGCCTGAAATGCACAAAGTTCCAATTCAAGCTTCTATAGTGAGCCCAAATATGAATCCAGGGGGCCGATTTGAACAAACTTGAATCAGATCCACTCCACAATGTTGTATACCAAATATCAAAAGATTCTGCCTGCTAGATCTGGAGAAGAAGATTTTTAAAGAAATTTGCCTGAAATGCACCAAGTTCCAATTCAAGCTTCTATAGTGAGCCCAAATATGAATCCAGGGGGCCGATTTGAACAAACTTGAATCAGATCCACCCTACAATGTTGCATATCAAATATCAAAAGATTCTGCCTGCTGGATCTGGAGAAGAAGATTTTCTTATGTTTTTCCCATTGCCTGCAGTTTTAGTTAAAAAGTGCTGACTCAGCACTTTTTCAAAGTCCCGAAACTGTATCCTATGATAAAACCGATGCAATTTTTTTTTACCAATCCTTTCTGTTGGTCCTAAAGAAGCTTCACACCATATAAAAATTCTCTGTGCCGTGCAGTTTTGGAGATACGGGCGTTTTAATTTTTTTCTATTTTTAGCTCCTGCGGTTCCCACAGGGCTGCAGGAAACAATTTTTTGGCATAAATCAAGTACTTATAACCCAATAATACCTCATATTAAATTTGGTTCAAATCGGCCTCTGGGTTCAGAAAATAGAAATTTTGGGCGGGGCAACAATTCTTGCCCCTCTCAGAACAAAGGTAAATTTTGCCCGTCAAACTTCTCTTGAACAAACTTGAGTCTACACCTCAAATGGAAGCTGCATACCAAATATCAAGTCTCTGCTAGGGCTGGTTCATGAGATTTTTTAAAAATTTTGTGCATTTTGGCCCCACCCCACTCCACAATATGAGCAGAAATCCAATTTGAAGAAAAACCCAAATGTCCCTACATAACCACTACTTACATGAAATTTAATTAAAATGTGGCAAGTGGTTTAGGAGAAAGAGGCTCAAACACCACCTTCACGCAGGACGACGGACGACAGACAACGGACAAAGAGTGATAAGAAAAGCTCACCCTGACTTTTAGTCAGGTGAGCTAAAAACAACAGAGGAGTCAGATTATAATGACAACGTTCAGAAGCATATCTCGAAATAGGGGAACAAGAATAATTTTACATAAAAATTATAAAGTTACAGCTCTGAACATCCAAAACCACTGTTAGGCCAGAAAAAAAAAAGAGGAATTGATTCTCAGGCACTGCCGCGTTGAAATAAATGGCCCGCATTGGGCCTTTTTATTTGGACCGTCATTGCAAGAAAATGGGAAAAAAGGAAATTGAAAAGGGCACACTGGTTTTAAGATCCAAAACCAACAAATAAACAGGTAAATAGGCACAGGCGTGTGTTGTGTATGAGAGGGGAAAGGTTTTAGCCATATTTTCGAGAGGTTGGGCGCACACGACTGGGGAATTCAAAGCAAACTTGACTCGGTACAGGTATCAACTGATTGATGCACTAATCAACCAGAATTAGTTGCAAGTTACGTTTTGCCAATTTGGGATGCAATGGAAATAGGTAAGTTTTCTCGAGTTATCACGTGTTGAATAAGATAAAAGAATAAGGCCACACAAAGTAGATCTTGTTTCTCAGGCCATTATTTGTGAAATTGCATGCGGGCGAGCGGTTTTTTATTTTATTTTTTATTTCAGTAATTACTTCTTTTCCATCAAAAGTTCATGTTCTTGGTTCACGTTTTAGGCCCCATAATCTACAGAATAGCATGGGTGGTGGTGTATTTCATCCCTTGAGTGCAAGAAGGCTTTGCAATGCTAAAGCATTGCAAAGCCTTCTTGCACTCAAGGGAGAAATTCCTCAATTTTTTTAACTTGGGTAAAATATCAGACATAAACCATTTAATTTTTATTTTTTTTAAGTTTAAACTGGTTATAAAAAGAGAGCATGCGGCAGCCAAAGGGACCATGCGGGAGGGCCTGAGAAACAGATTTTTTATTTTTTTAGGCCTAAAGGAAAATTATTATTAAAGATTTAAAAAATACTAGCATTTATTTGTTTTTCGTTGTTTGTTTATCACCCCAATGTATTCATTCCTGTCAAGATAATCCAACATTCGTTTGTGACTGAAATTTTATAGTTTCAGAATCAGATCACCATTTGCGCCATAACCTGCGCAGTTGTTGTGTTTATGTTAGTTTTTCTGGAATGTGACAGGAAAAACCAATATGAATACAACAACTGCACAGGTTACAGCACAAATTGTTTTCAAATTGTTGTCCTACATAAGCATTCTTGTGCTATTGAAACCAATATACACGGACATGTATATTTTCGGGTTGGGGGGGGGGGGGGGGGGGGGGGATTATCACTTACTAAAGAAATACGAAAGTCCAAATTCTGCTGACATTTCGTGAACATAACCAGGGAAAAAGTGAGTAAAACACTGAATGGAATCTGAAATCAGATTTTTCAGTGCAGTTGTGCATCAAGGGAGATTACTCAAAATACACGTGTGTTTCCCAATACGAATGACGTCTTCATTCAAAGTAAACAGAAACAAAGTCTTTACAGGTTGACACATCCAGCTTATTTTGTGTATTGAGTTGGGAATATCCATTTCTTATTTTCACCCATGGACCCTCGGATAGTGATATGAATGAAAGGGCCTCAGCGCAGTGACATTACAAGTGCTGTGTAAGTTCCATACTAAATTGACACCGGATGCTTGCTTCCGTTCTCAGTTGTTTTCATTCGAAAATTTCAATCGTAAAAATGCTAATTTCTATCAAAATAACTCACAATGATACCAAAATAATACGAGGGTGGTCAATAATATCTATGGAAGATGACAGTACCAGGGGGAGTTGGATAAAAAACTGTTCGTCGGTGGGCTCCATATTCTGTGAAATTAGTTAGTCTGTATGGCTTTGCCTTGTTACAATTTATTGGAGAGTACCTATAGGCATTCTCCTATAAATTGTCACAAGGTAAACACATGTGGACAAATTTTGATGCCCCAAAATAATTTGGCCTTCTACCAGTTAATTAAGAAAGACCCACCCACAAGAGGGGTTGAGAATTTGTGTTATTATCTGACAATGCATACTCAGATGTAACCTCTCTCTCATCCAATTTGGATGATCCTGTCACTAGAAAATGCTTGTGAATGAGACTGTTCTTTTGCAACCAAACTGTGTCAGTTCATGGGAGATACCCTTACTTTGAATATTCATAAAATAGTTCTGCTTTGTAAAAGTTTAAAAGTGAAGTCGGAGTTCTGTTTCTATATACTAGAAGCAAAGAATAAAAACAGGCTTAGTTTTCAATAAAATGAGTTTTATTTGTATATCATTTTACACTTTCCATGCTTTTTAGGTAAAAACAGACACCAGAAAGTGACTTTTGCCTCTCATTCCTTGCTCACCATCTGGAAGAAATAATGAAAGTGTCAATGACACTGTAGCTCAACTTGTTAAGACATGAACATGAATAGAATGTGACACAGCAATGACAAACATCCAGGTAATGACCTGATAACAAAGGTACATATAAAGTATTGTAACGGTCTGTACATAAATACTGACCGTAGCCTGTAACAAATGTATAGGTAAAGTATTGTAAAGGTGGGTGACCGTCAGATGCTAAACTAGAAAAAATCTTTGAGTCCCAGAGTGGGTCTGACTGAACCCCAAAATATTTGTTCTCATAGCACAGTGATAACAAAGGCACCCCAAAACACACTCGTTCCTGTCCCAAGGTGAAAACAAAAGTACCCAAGAAGTTTCGTGAAGATCAGTTCATAAATACAAGCTGTATAATAGTTGTGACAAAAAACTGATTGGACCTAAATTCGGTACAAAAAGGCCACTGGCAGCCATCTTGAACTTTGGACTGCACCCAGAAACACTCATTCTCATCCCAAGGTGATAACAAAGGTACCCAAGAAGTTTCGGGAAGATCGTTTTGTGATAAATACAGCCCCTAGCCCGAGCCGCATTGACATGTGCACTTACAGTGTATAAGTAGCACTGAATAAATCAAAGTTCATCTAATTTGCATAATTTCTGCACGAGAAAAAAACCCGTACTATATGTGATATATTCCATGTTACTAAACATTCATACCAAAATTTATTCAAATCAGAACTTTCATACAGAAGTTCTGTACAAAAGACTGATTGCACTAATTTTGGAACAAAATAGCTGCTGGTGGCCATCTTGAATTTCGGACCACACCCCAAAACACTCGTTCTCATCCCACGGTGATAACAAAGGTACCCAAGAAGTTTCATAAAGATCGGTTCATAAATACGGCATCTAGCCTGAGCCGTATAGAAGTTGTGTACAAACAAGAGATTCACTCAGAAGCGGCTATGCCCCTCTACGTGGCAGTGACCTTGATCTGTGACCTTGACCTCCATCAAACAAAAAAAATTGTAAAATAAAAATAAAAATATTTGTACTTTGGTTCGTTTCTGAGTTATGGCTGAGACACGAATATTGAGGATTTTCAGTGTGACCTTGACCTTATGGACCTGGCTGTGGTGTGTGACACATCCACCCGTTGTCCTTTATAATTGAGCGAAGTTAGATGATTGTACCCCCAATAGTTTTGGAGCTATGCTTGAGACACGATTTGTGATCCTGAACATATGAAGGTTGTGACCTTCACCTTGCAGATGTGGCGTAAACTATTATACGCGACACACCTTCTGATTGTCCTTAACATTTGTAAAAAGTTTAACAATTGTACTGTGATTCGTTTCTGAGTTATGGCTGAGACACGAATATTGACAGATTTTTAGTGTGACCTTGAAATGTGACCTTGACCTTGAAGGTACAAACCCGGCTATGGTGTGTGACACATCCTCCCATGGTCCTTTATAATTGTGTGAAGTTTGATGGCTGTGGCCCTAAGAGTTTTCAAGTTATTGGCTCGGACACACACACACATGGACACACGCACACTTCAATCACTATATGCCACCCGACTAAAGTCGGAGGCATAAAAACTGATTAGACCTAATTTCGGTACAAAATGGCCACTAGCAGCCATCTTGAATTTTGGACTGCACCCAGAAACACTCGTTCTCGTCCCAAGGTGATAACAAAGGTACCCAAGATGTTTCATAAATACAGCCCCTAGTCTGAGCCGTATTGACATGTGTACTTACTGTGTGTAAGTAGCACTGAAAAAATCAAAGTTCATCTAATTTGCTTTATTTCTGGACGTATTGGCATTTGCACTTACAGTGCTGAAAGTAACACTAAATAAAACAAAGTTAGTCTAATTTGCATAATTCACGCACGAGAAAAAAACCCGTATTATATGTGATGTATCCCATGGTACTAAACATTCATACAAAAAATTATTCAAATCAGAGCTTTCATATGGAAGTTCTGCACAAAAATCTGATTGTACCTAATTTTTACAAAATGGCTGCCAGTGGCGAACTCGAATTTTGGACCGGACCCCAAAACACTCGTTTTCGTCCCACGGTGATAACAAAGGTACCCAAGAAATTTTGTAAAGATCGGTGCATAAATACGGCCTGTAGCCTGAGCCATGTTGACGGCACCACGGACGAGGGCCATGACAATGCCTCAAATTTGGTTTCGCCAAAGTTGAGCTGATAAAAAAAGATACAATAAAAAAGGTTTTCCCGTATGAGGACAATTTCTTTCACAAAACAAGATTACAGAAATAATTTGTTTTTTCGGGGTAACGTTCTGTGATCTGTCCAATTGATGATGCAAATTTGATGTACATGGTAGCTCGTAGTGCAAGAAGTTTAATCCGCGTTGCTCAAAGATGCAGGGGGGGGGGGGGGGGTTTGCAGTGGACATCGGTTTGTTGTTCACTCAAAAATTGCGGGGGTCCTGCTGAAAGTCGCCAGGGAAATGTCATCGGGTGTGCGTTTTTGTGATAAAACCCCTGGCACGTACTGTATACCAAATAGTACAAGATTCTGCCTGGTGGTTCTGGAGGAGATTTTTAAAGAGTACTTCTCATATTGCATCAAGTTAAAATTCAGGCTCCTGTATTGATCCTTAATATGAACCGCGGGACTTGGTTTTAACAAACTGGGCAATTGCTCGCCTCAAAACACCAAGCCTGATAAAACAGTAAACCTCAACTAAAATTGAACCAAACTGATTTTTCAAAACTGAAGGACAGTTTCGAAGATAACTTTATACATACCGGTCCCATAATTGTAGCCTGCCAATGGAACACTGGAAAAAAAAAAGAAGAAAAAACAAATGAGTATATTGCTGAGTTATGATTCATCTACAGGTGCTTAATAAATGCAGAGCGGACAAAAATGTTTTATTTGTAGTGACACATGGAAAAGGCATGTGATCGCTCTCACGCACCATCGCTCAAGCAAAAATTATCCAGGGTGTGCGAATAATCACTCGCCTCTATTCTTGGGTGTGTTTTCATCCTTTTGAGTTGCATCAACAGAAACATTCAATTAAGTTTTGATGTTGGGAAATCTTTAAGAATCACTCACAATTTGAAGCGTTTAAAGTACAATGCCAAACAATTTCCTTTCTGTCGTTATGAACATGACACACAGTAGTTCGCTTATACATCCACACACGACATGCTAACAGTAAGAGGGTTGTACATTGACAGCTCACCCAGAGCTTACTCCTGCCACAAAACGAACATGCATGTTCAGATAAAAAAAAACGGTGGCCATTCTGAGAAAAGTTCTTCCGTATTTTTTTTATCAAAGACAAGCGGAATGTTGCCCCGTTCCTTATTTTCTTTTATCAACGTGACACCTGTTGCTCCAATTATTCATCAGTGACACGAATTAATGTGCCCGATTTGGAATTTATGCATCCATTTTCCACGATTTCAATAATCTGCCTTTTAAAATCCAGAACTAATTTTAGTGGGTTACATATGTTTCCATCCATGTTCAGTTGTATTCATACATTCGTTTTGAAGGACGCTTCTCAGTTGAAGTTAAACATTGAAATCAACACTCTCAATCAAAATCACTCTCCTCATATTTTTCAGTCTCGCAAACTTTATTTTAGGTTAGCGAATTTCCACTCGTCTCCATTTTGCTGCTCCCATTCGTCACTGTTTGTATGAAGAAAACTACAGTATCAGGAAGGTTCACAAGCCTTTTATGTATAGAAAATGCAGCAAGATCAATTTTATGCCAATTTATTGCATAAAATTTATGCAACATGTACCATGATTTGAGTTGCAGCAGGACTGAGGATTTCAGAAACAATGGGAAGAGGGCTGGGTATTTTGGGGTTTTTCCTGTTTGGTTCTGGGATTTCATAATAAACTACAGTACCGTAAAGTGGGGCTACTTTGCCAGATATTTCTGTATTTCATTCCACCATGTCTGCATACTTACAAAGAATTTTGAAGTGAATGTATCTGTGAATACAGTGGAAGGAAAGTGATAAGTTATATTATGTAATATTTCAAAATTGTATTATACTTCATCATGGTGAGGGTAAAATGAACGTTGCAAAGTTACTCCGTCTTTGGGGCTACTTTGTCACATATCGGCTAAAATTTAAATGGATACCAGGTATCTTGTTATTTGGCTTACTAACAAACCTAACCACAGTATCTGATCCTGAAGTGGTTAAATACCATGCATTCTATCATCCATTCATATTCACAGGTACATGTGCTGTGTGCATGTGCATAGTGAAAGAGCAAAGCGGTCTGTCAAATGATTTTCTTGAAAAACAGAAACTCCTTCCTGGCCCTGTGACACTGTTGGTTTTCTAACTTGTTGTTTAATGTCACTTTCAGCATCTAGGGCTATATCACAGTTGCCAAACAAGTATAAAGCCAAGTTGAGCCAATTGTTTATTTTGGCAATTTTGTACTGGCGCTCATCAGAGGCAGGCAATTCATTGGGAGTGAGTCCAGGGGGGCCCAGCCTTAGAGGGCTCTACAAACGCAAATGAAAATGAAAGTGTCAATGACACTGTAGCTCAACTTGTCAAGACAAAGACATGTACATGTATAGTATGTGACACAGCAATGACAAACATCTAGGTAATGACCTGATAACAAAGGTACATATAAAGTATTGTAACGGTCTGTACATAAATACTGACCGTTGCCTGTAACAAATGTATAGGTAAAGTATTGTAAAGGTGGGTGCCAGTCAGATGCTGAACTAGAAAAAATCTTTGAGTCCCAGAGTGGGTCTGACTGAACCCCAAAATATTTGTTCTCATAGCACAGTGATAACAAAGGCACCCCAAAACACACTCGTTCCTGTCCCAAGGTGAAAACAAAAGTACTCAAGAAGTTTTGTGAAGATCAGTTCATAAATACGAGCTGTATAGAACTTGTGACAAAAAACTGATTGGACCTAATTTCGGTACAAAATGGCCACTGGCAGCCATCTTGAATTTTGGACCGTACCCAGAAACACTCATTCTCATCCCAAGGAGATAACAAAGGTACCCAAGAAGTTTTGTGAAGATCGGTTCATAAATACAGCCTCTACCCTGAGCCGTATTGACATGTGTGCTTACATTGTGTAAGTAGCACTGAATAAATCAAAGTTCATCTAATTTGCATAATTTCTGCACGAAAAAAAAACCCTTACAATATGTGATGTATTCCATGTTACTAAACATTCATACAAAAATTTATTAAAATCAGAACTTTCATACAGAAGTTCTATATAAAAGACTGATTGCACTAATTTTGGTACAAAATGGCTGCTGGTGGCCATCTTGAATTTCGGACCACACCCAAAAACACTCGCTCTCATCCCACGGTGATAACAAAGGTACCCAAGAAGTTTCGTAAAGATTGGTTCATAAATATGGCCTCTAGTCTGAGCTGTATAGAAGTTGTGTACAAAAAACTGATTAGACCTAATTTCGGTACAAAATGGCCACTAGCAGCCATCTTGAATTTTAGACCGCACCCAGAAACACTCGTTCTCGTCCCAAGGTGATAACAAAGGTACCCAAGACATTTCGTGAAGATCAGTTCATAAATACAGACTCTAGTCTGAGCCGTATTGACATGTGTACTTACTGTGTGTAAGTCGCACTGAAAAAATCAAAGTTCATCTAATTTGCATAATTTCTGCACGAGAAAAAAACCCGTATTATATGTGATGCATCCCATGGTACTAAACATTCACACAAAAAAATTATTCAAATCAGGGCTTTCATATGGAAGTTCTGTGCAAAAATCTGATTGCACCTAATTTTGTACAAAATGGCTGCCATCGGCCATCTTGAATTTCGGACCGGACCCCAAAACACTCGTTCTCGTCCCACGGTGATACCAAAGGTACCCAAGAAGTTTCGTAAAGATCGGTTCATAAATACGGCCTCTAGCCCGAGCCGTATTGGCATTTGCACTTACAGTGCTGAAAGTAACCCCAAAAAACATCAAAATTAGTCTAATCTGCACAATTTACGTACGAGAAAAAAACCCGTATTATATGTGATGTATCCCATGGTACTAAACATTCATACAAAAAATTATTCAAATCAGAGCTTTCATATGGAAGTTCTGTACAAAAAACAGATTTCTGCATCGTCGGTACAAAATGGCAGCTGGCAGCCATCTTGAATTTCGGACCGCACCCAAAAACACTCGTTCTCGTCCCACGGTCATAACAAAGGTACCCAAGAAGTTTCGTAAAGATCGGTTCATAAATACGGCCTCTAGCCCGAGCCATAGCAGCTTGGCACTTACAGCTCTGAAAGTAACACTAAATAAATCAAAGTCAGTCTCATTTGCATAATTTACGCACGAGAAAAAAACCCGTATTATATGTGATGTATCCCATGGTACTAAACATTTATACAAAACTTTATTCAAATCAGAACTTTCATACAGAAGTTCTGTACAAAAAACTGATTTTTGCATCATCGGTACAAAATGGCCACTGGCAGCCATCTTGAATTTCGGACCACACCTAAAAACACTCGTTCCCGTCCCAGGGTCATAACAAAGGTACACAAGAAGTTTCGTAAAGATTGGTTCATAAATACGACCTCTAGCCCGAGCCATAGCCAATTGTTGACGTACGGACAGACGGACAGACGGACGACAGGCCATGACAATAGCTCAAATTTGACTTCGTCAAAGTTGAGCTAAAAATGCAGAACTGCATTTAATGTGGCACCCCGACATGGGAGCGCCTATTGTGCTCGAGTGTCTGGGTTCCACTATCCCACATGATACACAGTTCTGCATTAATTTTTATGCCCCACCTCTTTGCAAATGCAAATCCCGCCCCTGTGGGAGGTGTTAATGACTATATAGTAGTGCAAACATTTTTATGACAAATTATTATGAACTGAATCACTCTTGTCAGCCTAAAGGCCTCAAGAAGGCAAAAATTTGCACCTTTTTGCTTTTAATTTTATCTAGGGCCCTCACTTAAGTATGTCCATAGCTCTCTGTACTGTACACAACTGTCCCCACTTTTTGGCTATCACAAAGATTTAACCGCGCATGGGTGGAGTGGGACTGGGGTGGGGGGCATCCCCCTTTTTTAGTTATCTATTTATTGGGAGATTAAGGTCACTTTTGTGCAGCTATGGCAAACTGTGACTGCAACAAAGGTGTAAAGTCAAGTTTAGCCAATCGTTTGTAGCAGTGCTGCCCATTTTAGAGGCCTTCCACCTTACGCATTGCCTATTTTTCATGCAAAACTGAACTTGTTGGGCATCCCCCTGGCTCTAGCATTACCCCTGTATGTACCGTGTGAAGCTTCAATTAATGCATGAATAATGCGACACTGTTGGCTTGATCTTGCACCAATTTTGCAAAATGATCGAACAAAGTCTGCACTACACTTCTACAAGAGAAAGTTAAGGATTATTGATCAGGCTTTAAAAAATAATTTCCACAATGCCAGATTATTGCTTCCTTATTGCCATATTCTAACAATAGTAAGGCAATATTCTGGCATTATTAACAGGATAATGTTGCCTAATGGTATACTTTGTTGTAGGCTGTACTACATAATTACTAGAAATGCTGTGAGTGACGAAACATAATGTTGCCAACTCGACTTTGACGGCATGTCGACTAAAGGTTGTTTGATGTTTTAAATGATTATGTACCAAGATTATGTATTTGGGGGGAAATTCCGCCCAACAGGTGTTTTATGTGAAGTTCTTGCACACTCTTTCTGCATTTGATGATACTTACCTCAAATACTTAAACTGGGGCTACTTTGCCAGGCTGGCAAAGTAGCCCCAAATTATATGGCAATGTAGCCCCAGCAACCTTTTTGGCATAAAAAAAATAAATTCAAACCAAATCTTAAAATTCATTTTGAATTGCTAGTCTGTAGATAAAATAAAGAAAAAAACAACTTATCCTTCACTCAAAAAATTCTTCAGAATAAGACTTTTTCTCTTCTTTTTTCAGCTCATCAAAATCCTCTGAATCCAGAGTACATGTAAACAACTTTACCTTGAATTTCACAAGCACACTTCCAAAAAAAAAAATTCAAGAACAATACCTCTGAATATTGTAGTATTATTTTATTCAGCAAGTAGCACTCCACAGTGTGTAAAATAAAAAAAACCTTGATAAAAATCTTTTTCTCTGGGAGTTGGCAAAGTAGCCCCGTCATACGGTACGTGGAGAGTGGATTGTAAGTAAATCACCCGCAGAGTGGAGTTATCACCCAAGCTATAGCTTTCAAATTTTGTATATATCGACAAAAACACAAGCAATGTTTCAGCCAATGGACCTCCAGGTTTAACCCGGAGGTCCATTGGCTGAAACTTTGCTGGTGCTAAAGTTAAAACTAGACGTCCTGTCATGAACTGTCCGCTTTTCTAGGCTTAATTGCGAGTAACTGCCATATCGAATGGCATCCAAAGCATGGCTGGTTCTCCTGGTTACTCATAACAAACACAGGCTATGTTTCTGCCAATGGACCTCCGGGTTTTCCGGGTTTCCCGGAGGTCCATTGGCTGAAACATTGCCTGTGCACAGGCCATATGTACATAGTTTGATAGCCTTACTATGGACATAACGCGTAGATTAACGTGCAGATCGACGTGCACATTTCATGACAGGACTTCTAGTTTTAACTGTAGTTATGCTTTGCAACAAATTTGCAATTATTGCTCGGGAGGAATCTCCACTCTGTGGGTGATTTAGTGATAATACACTCTCCACGTACTGTAGAAAAACAAACCACAAGGCCCAGCAAAAACTGGCCGAACGGCTTTACTGTGTTTGTGCATAAACTGATCCATCTATCTTTTGGGGAGTGAACTGGACTGGTGGTCCCTATGGAATATCCAGAAAAGGGGGCAAATATGGGTTCTCATTGTCACACTTTCTCACTTATTGACTCATCTGTGGATGAGTGAATAAAGGAGACAATGTGACAATGAAAACACAACATAGATTAGATAAACCTGATTCATTTGTTACACTAATTTTGAGTTGTTTTTTTGACTCGATTGGCTAAGCATCTGATCCCCTAGATCTACAAAGAATGATCAAAGGGAGGTTACGCTGAAGCCAATGGATATACAGACAGGGCTTGTTGTGGTGAGTAGCATCGTACATGTACATACTGTTAGGGATTTTTCCGAGTTAATGACTCTGAAGAGTAGTTTACTATATGTTCTTATCAGACAGAAAAACTTGGCCGAAAGTAAGGGGTTTTTTTTCCTGAAACCGAAGCTGAAAAATCAAAATCTCCCAGCGCTGGGAGCCCAACTGCAAGCAGGGACATGGGGGTGAGGGGGGGGATTAAAAATTTTATATGTAACTCTTACTGTTTACAACTACAGTGCAGGGACCAGCCGTGAGGGCGACTAGGGCGATTAAGTCGCCCTTCTAAGCCCAAAGTCGCCTAGAAAAATAGTCGGGGCGATTACAAGTCGCCCTCTAAAAATTGGCCAAAATGAGAAAAGGCTGAACTGAGTGATGCGAGGTTTACATGAAAACGAGTATTTTCAAAAATCGAATGTGCTCGAGTGTGATAAATGGGTATTTTAATTCGTCAAATAAACGTCCATTTATTTGAAATCACACGACAAGCAATTGTCCATTGTCGCTTTTTTTATTTCTATTTTGTTGCATTCCAGTCGGAGCTTCAAGTGTCGAAACGAAAGTTAAAAAATTTATAGTAATTTATATATTTTTTATACTTACCAATGACCCAGACTTAGCTGGTGCTAACTCTAACAAAACCAGGGCCAAACACAAATTTTGCCCCCCAATCCCCAAAATTTGCATCCAAAACAAAAAGAAATCATGTCCTAAAGGACCTCCATTAGTGTTGAAACGATTAGTGATTTTCAGGAATCGACTAGTCGCCAGCAGTAATCGATTACTAATCGACTAGTCGAAGCCCCCATGTTATTGTTATCAAACACGTGTACCGCCGTTCTTCCCTGGTTAAAACTAACAGTAATACTTGCAATGAAACAATGGCAAGTGAAGCTTTCAAAGTCCTCAAAACCTCTTTCAGTTTCGAGAGAGAATTAATGTTGGTAGCTTCTGTTTAAAATCATTTTTTCTCAATATAGTCTCTGATATTTTAATAAAATAAATCATTATTCAGGGTTTTTTTTATATTATTCGTTCCATCCCATTGAATGTTAACAAAAGGAAGTGCTCTTTACGCATGCGTGATGTACATCCCCTGTCGAAAATTAAGCACAGTTAACGCCCACAGCAGTCATCAGTCTGTCAACAATTGTACACTGAACACTCCCACACAACTACTCGTATTATGACTTAACCTCTTATCTGTCCATAATTATGCATACATCGAACACGCCTACTAATTTCCATATTGTCTGCTTTGAAAATCATCACCTGACCTGATTGGGTTTCCTCTTAACTCAGTTGCAGTTCGAGGAAAAGCTAGTTTCACTTTCAATTTCCCGGAAACTCGCAGATTTCCAGGAATTTGTCCGCATGTATTTACAAAATGAGAATAAAAAGCACATGGATTTTGTAATTGGTTCTTTAGTGATAACAAATTGTTCCAAATACGAACTGGTATGTGTTCTTCCATAACTTCTCTTTGATGTTTCTGTAAGACATTTCGAACTTACCAGAACCTGGTGAACAAATTGATGTCCGAAGGTGGCCTAATTTCACGTCAACTTTGGGTCCTAATTTTCCTGCAGGCTGCTCCCTCGAAAATAAGCTCACCCATATATTTTTCCCTGTTTACTTCACGCACCCCTGGTCTTATTCAATCTCTGGTCAGTTGGCCAACTAGGGTTGTTATTCATGCAGTCGGAAACATCAAACGCGTTATTTACGTGGGTTGTTTTTTGATTTCGGGAGTTTACTTGTGACGTTCGCAACAATGTTGGGTGAATTTAAGGGGATGGTGTATGGTTGGGGCAGATGTTCCGACTAATCGACTAGCAGATTTAGGGATCGACTAATTTAATAATCGCGTCGACACCGATTAGTCGGCTAATCGTTTCAACACTAACCTCCATACTACGCCTCTACTGCGCATGCGCAGTGACGCAGTCGTCCCGAAATTGGCGCCAATTATCATTCTTACTGGCAGTGCCTGGTCAGCTCTATGTACTCAGCGGGGAGGCAAGAGTTCCCAACTCCAGGGAGGGCCATCCCCGTCTGGGTCATTGGTAAGTATAAAAAATATATAAATTACTATAAATTTTTTAACATTTTTATACTGTACCAATGACCCAGACTTAGCTGAATAGTAAACAGGCTGGAGGGCCTAGGACATAGAGGAAAATCAAATAAGCTCAACTATATAGTAAAGAGGTAACCCCTTAAGGAGAAAAGGAGTATTAGGCTTTACATGTATCTTTCTTATTTAATATTAAATTAGAAAGATACACTACCCTTAATAATTGAGCACAATAACATTCATGTTCTCTATTAACATCCAGTATAACCCTTATACTAATTATTTTTAAAGCAAGCCAATAAATAAAGTAGTCCAGAGAATTGAGACTCTTTATAATCATTTAAAAGTGTCCGAGTATTGTATATTAAAGCCCGTTTGACACTTGACATATACAAATGCTTCACACCGAGCTACACTTTAAAAATAAGACATGAATGAATTTAAACATTAATATTACACTTTAAAACCATCCCGGAAGCGACTCAGAAATACTGACTTGGAGGAGGCATTCCCTTGCTTTTCGCTATAAAGCAGGTGACCTAAGGGAACACCCCCCCCCCCCCCCCTTCCACTTGCCCTGGGTCAAATAGCCCAGAGCGAAGAGGGCAGCCGGACGGAGTCACTGCCGGAACAGAAAGCCTGCATAACTATAGTTGCAACTGTTTAGTGGACGACATTCTGAGCAACAGATAACGGACCTAAACAATGCAGGTCTCCAGAAATGGACTCAATATTTCTGAGATAAAAATTCGTAAATGTGGATGGCTGAGACCAATAAGCAGCCTTCATTAAATCTGTAATAGCAACACTATTAGCATAAGCCCAGGAAGTAGAAAGAGCTCTTACTTCATGAGCAGAAATCTTAAGCACAGACTGCTGAGAAGAAGATAAATCTTCATAAGCAGTACGGATAGTTAACTGAATCCATCTAGCAATAGAATGGACTGAAATGTCCTTTCTATTAGGCATCAAAGACAGAAAGAAACGTTGCCGTCCCTTTCTGATAAACTGAGATCTCTGTTTATAGATACGTAGTGCTCTAACAGGACAGAGTAAAGGCCTACGCCCGTCTGAAGACGGAAGAGCCTTAATAACAATAGGTTCCGGATATTTATTAGGAGCCTGATTCTTAGCTAAAAAACCCACATTAGTAGTGAAGGTGATAGTGTTCCCAACACTACGATAATGAGAATCATCCACCGATAGTGCATGAAGCTCACTGACTCTTCTGGCAGAAGAGAAAGCTAAGAGAAAAGCTGTCTTATAAGATAAGAATTTGAAATCTACTGTCCCAAGAGGTTCAAATGGCTTTTCCTTCAATTTAAGGAGAACCCAAGCTAAATTCCACTTAGGAATTAATCTAAGAGTTCTGGGTCTATTTATCGAAAAGTTTCTAACCAACTTCGATAAAGAGACATTAGATCCAATTTGTAAACTATCATGATGTGCATAGGTATCAGATAACATAGATCTATAACCCTTTATAGTAACAGGCTGCAGTTTGATTTCGTCAAACAAGTATACTAGAAAGTTTGCAATGTCTGGTATAGAGGGATCAAATATATCTACAGAATGATCCCTACACCAACGACGAAAAACCTTCCACTTAGCCGCATAGTTTAGCGAAGAGGAGGTCCTCCTACAGTTAGAAATCGCGTCCACTGCTCGTCCTGTAAAGTGCTTGCCATGCAAGAAGGACCGCACAACGGAAAAACGTGAAGGTTGAGACCTTGCAGGTTGTGATGGAGTTGGCGCGATTTCCCCTGCGAAAGAAGATCCTCTCGTGGAGGAAGCTTCCGCGGTAGGTCCCACAACAGACACCTGAGTAGATTTATCCACGGTCTCTGTGGCGACAGAGATGCTACCAACAGAATCTTGCATTGAGATTGTTTTATCTTTAGCAATACTTGTTGAATTAACGGCGCTGGAGGATACGCATATCCTATCATTCCGTCCCAAGGGATCGACAGAGCGTCTACTGCAAATGCTCTTGGATCCGGACACGGAGACACATACGTCTGCAACTGATTGTTGAGATGTGTCGCAAATAAGTCTATCATTGGCCGTTCCCATTGGTAGCAAATCTGATTGAATACTTGTTTGTTGAGAGTCCACTCCGACGGCAACAAGCGACCCTTCCGTGAAAGGGAGTCTGCTAGCACAATCAGACGACCCGGTATGTGACGGACCGAAAGAAGAACGTGATATTCTAACGCAAACAGAAGGATTCTTTCCGTTAGATTGAACAACGGAACTGAATGAGTGCCTCCCTGATTCCGTATATACGCCACTACTGTCGTATTGTCGGATAGGATTTGGACATGAGCATCATGAATAATGTCCATCCAGTGACGTAACGCAAGCCAAATTGACATCATTTCCTTGATGTTTATGTGCTTGCACAGGAATTGCGGATCCCAAAGACCCTGGCATCTCGAATCCGTTGGGATTAATGATGCACCCCAACCTGTTTGACTGGCATCCGTCATAACGGTAAAACTCGGATCCGGCAACTGCAGCGGAACTCCTTGAGTTAACCACTGAATGTTTGCCCAAGTCTGAATCTCTCTGACAAGAGAACGTCTACATCGAGCGAATGAATTTTCACACTCCAATTCTGAGTCAGGAAAATTTGAAGAGGACGTGTGCGTAGCCGCCCCATCGGAATGAGATCCGCGGCGGCTCCGCACAGACCTATCAGTCTCATAAATTCTCTCGCCGTGACTTTGTCTGCGTGCAGACAATAGCGAGCGTTAACAACTGACTAATTTCGCTCTGGTTAACGGCAGACGAACGAGATTGTTGTGCGTCTCGAAGCTCATTCCCAGATGAGTGAATGACTTGGACGGCACCAGATCCGACTTCTCCTCGTTTACTATAAAACCGAGACGTCGAAGCAATAGAAGAAGATTCTGAACATCGTTCTGAAGCGTTAACTCGTTGCCGTACCTCTGAAGAATGTCGTCCAAGTAGGCCGACGTTACCGCAGACGAATGAGCTCGGAAGTAGATCATTACCGAGTTCATTACCCGAGTGAAAGCCCAGGGTGCTAGATTCAATCCGAAGCACATAGCCCGGAATTGATACACCACTCCCAGGACTGCAAAGCGTAGATACTTTCGGAATGTCGGATGTACCATGACGTGAAAGTACGCATCTTTGAGATCTATGCTCGTTGCATAATCGTTCACCCGAATACTCGCTCTGACCGATCGAATCGTCTCCATATAAAACTTCGGAGCGACGATCAGCTTGTTTATCCAGCTCAAATCTATGACTGGACGGAACGAGCCGTCTGGTTTCGGAACCAGAAACAGATGGCTGTAGAATCCCAGAGATTCCTGGTTTTCTACGACCTCTACCGCGTTCTTCATTAAAAGAGACTGCACCTCTGATAACAGAGCGTCTCTTTTCTGTGGATTTGACGGAAGATGAGTCCACTTTGGACTTCGAGTTAATGGAGGCTTTCGTTTGAAGGATATCTTTAGACCTTCCGAAGTCACTCCTCTCACCCAAGGGTCGTCCGTAATCGACGCCCACTCTTGTGAAAAACTCAACAACCTTCCGCCAACCAGTACGCGATAGAGGTTTAAGCCATCACCTCCTGGACCTGCGAGGCCTGCGGTAGGAGAAACCACGTCTTCCACGACCCGCACCTCGCCTCGTCGACCTCGGGGCATCCGACCGATTGTCCCGGCCTGAAGGACGTCCCGAACGAGAGTCGCTATCCTGACGGTCTCTCGAATAAGACCAAGAGGACGCACCGGAACCTCTATAGGAACCTCTCTTGGGCGCATTAGACCCAGAAGTGCCTGTCTTATTCGTGTCTGCTGTATCCGACTTCTTAGGAGCCGATCTGAACAACAGAGAATCATTAGCTTTCTTTTTAATTTTATCATAAATAGCGGAAAGCTTGCCGTCAAAGAGAAGTTCTCCTGAGACCGAAGCGACTCTAAGAGAGTTCTTCACCTTAGAATCCACTAGTGTGGATGTAGCTAGGGCTGCGTCACGTCTAACCAACTCCAGATTTGCCACTGAAAGGGCGGAGTTACACGTGGAATAAGCTACTGCCCTTGAAAGAAGTCTTAAAGAGGATTGTATATCCTGAAACTCTTCCCCTTGAAGGCGCAGTGATAACGCCTTAGTAAGGTGATCTGCGTAAGATAAGGCATCTAAATTGGCTCTGTTAGACGCAATAGCTGTTTCCAACACCGCGGTTGGAATAGAAGCTGACGACGGTAATGATAGCTCTAAGTCTTCCGCCTCGTCGTCCATACGCAGAGGAACTCTCGGTATACCCTGTCCTGCCGTATCGAATTTATTCCTTGCATTAATGAAAGGCAGGTTGAGAGTATTAGCGGACAAGAAACCTGCTTTCCCCGTCCTGGAAGCAAGTTTAAATATAGCGTCGTTCAATAATTCAAATGTTCTAGCAACATTATTGGACTGCGACGGAAACTCGGGAGCGATGTCCCTGAACCGCTCAAAAAATTCAGAGTCCAATGACGCTATAATTCTCTTGTCCGGAAGCGCAGCAGTCTGGCCCGACGGAACAACTTGAGGGAGAAAGTGCCGGATGAAGTCCACGGCAGCTTTATGTTGTTCCGAAAGGGATAGCTCCAAGTCATCCGTATCCCTTTCACCATCCGGTCGGACCTCACGATGTTCCCGGTCGTCCACCCCCGATGCTTCGGCGGAGCGTACCGACCCAGCGCCGTCGGATAATTCTCGATCCGACACCGTTTCTGTCGGCTGCTGGGATGCTGCGATAAGCTGTGCTATCTGCACAAGAATGTCCGGCGTCGAGACCTGCGGAGGCGCAGTCTTTCGCTGCTTCGCCGAGGGCAGCTCCGCATCAGATGGCTCCCGCATACTTTTCCTATGCGAACGTCCGGAGTCCATCGGTCTCGAATCCCTGGCTGCCGGATGGTGTGACCTGGTCGCCGAAGAATCCTTCATCGGCGAAGCTGGTAATATATCGGCGGTCACGCAGCCAAGGTGCGGTCGTGTGCGCTGACGAGAAGAGGAAGCCTTAACAGTCTCCGCGGATTGCTTATACAACGGAGCGTCCCGAGCGACGGACGTATGCTCCGCTAAAGACACATTTTGTACCACAACATCTGGTCCCAGATGTTGTTGTACGAGAGAGGGACCTCTCTCGCTCGCGGCCCGGCTGGACCTGGTTGAGCTAGGAACCGGACTAAAAGGCTTCCTCCGTTCTCGCTTACTATCCGCCGTCACTGGGTGTGCATCTATTATGTTTATAGTGCTCGCATCACCCAAAATTTCCTCTTGGACCGCATCGGACGAACCCGGCTGCCGAACCATTCGGTGAATGGACACTACACCGGGCGAGCTAGCGGACGACATTTGTCTAATCTCCATGAGCACTTTTGCCGCTAGCTCTGAATTCATTTGTGACGACGGACGCACACTTGAAGAAGATAACATGGAAACATCACCCTGTTCTGGTTCCTCTGAAATAGAAACTGAGAGAGTAGAGTGACCTTGCGGAGAAAGAGCCGGCATCGCTCTTTCTCCAGAAACAACATATCGTGACACACGTTTCCAATGTTTCTCATCCCAATGTTCACATATAGGACAGGGATTAATGCGAGAACACTGACTACAATTAATACAATGATCATGAAAGTCAGAGGAAGATTTCTTCCTATTACAATTTGAACAACGTCCCTTCATTGTGAAAGAACAACAATAAGTCCTAGTTACTCGCAAAAACCCCTGACACAAAGATACATAATAACATGATCCATTAATAAATGAAAAAACAATTGCAAAACAAAATAATTTTGAAAAAATATTTTTTTCAGAGAAGCCCAAGTTGCTGAAAAGTAACGTTGAGCCCCGATGGATCCGATGGCAAAGTGTGGTCAAAAATTTTAAATTTATATAAAATAATTAATGAGACACTTTCGGATAATATAAATGTATCTTATAATGAGATAAACTACCACAAAGGCAAACAGCCCCCCTCAAAAAAGGCTGTTGCCAATGAAAACAAACAGTGTAAACACACTAGAAAACATGACTCCAGGCACTGAAAAAACTGGCCCGGAATCAGTCATCAATTACACTCTATCTGATGCAAAACAGAGACTCCCAGGGGAGAATCTGTAGAACATCAGATGGAAGATGCAGAACACAAACGTTATACACCCATGGGTGAAAACGTAACTATGGGGAAAATAACAGAAAACATTCTGTAACCAAGCAACTCTCCCAGGAAATTTTAGAAATGAAATTTCTCAAAAATATGCCAAAAGCATGGGAGAATTGCCAGGGGGGACTTTAGAAGGCTAGGGGAGAGGAAACACTGAATAAGCAGTGCAACAATTAGCAAGAATGACAACAAGAGGCCCATGCCTCGAAAATAGGCAACTTAACATAATTTCATCAAAAAATTTTAAGTACAGCCCTGATTATTTTTTGCCACTTCTTTTTCCTCTCCTCCTTCTATCCTCCTTAGAATCACATTTTCTCCAAAAATTACGTGTCTGGCATCCTTTAAACTGAGATTTACAAGCACAAAGATCAGTGAGATGTTGACTGATGAAGGGCCAAACAGAGAATGATAATTGGCGCCAATTTCGGGACGACTGCGTCACTGCGCATGCGCAGTAGAGGCGTAGTATGGAGGTCCTTTAGGACATGATTTCTTTTTGTTTTGGATGCAAATTTTGGGGATTGGGGGGCAAAATTTGTGTTTGGCCCTGGTTTTGTTAGAGTTAGCACCAGCTAAGTCTGGGTCATTGGTACAGTATAAAAATATAGGTGACTTACGCGACTCAACAAAACAACGCAGTTTGAAAGTAGGTTACGTCGCTTAGGATGCCGAAAATGTATACACAACGGACGTATTTTATAACACATTATTTTCATTTCGATTTGCTGACGACTGTTAACTGTTGGGCTGTCTATTCCCAGAAAAACACGAATGGAATTGAAACACATGAAGAAAAGCTTTAGCGATGTCAAGAAAAGCTTTGTACAGGACACAAGTGTGCATGTGGACGATCTTGAAAAAGGGTCCTCCTAAACATCGGAATGACATGGAATGACACCGAAATGCCATAAAAATGATGCGGAATGACATTTCCTTTACAAAATACTCGACCCCAGAATGTATTTTGTTTATTAACTAACAAAGTACCTCCCAAGCAACCTTCTTACATCTGGTCCTGTTCACACTTTCAGACTTAGGAAATTATTAGCTTAGTAGACTGTTGAAAGGCAACCACAGGAGGGTGATGGGGGATTGGCACGAAGAAGAGGTGAGCGGTCATGAAGGAGAAGGTAGCAGTGGGGGATTTTCAGTCAATAATTACATTGTGATTTTTTAACCTGGCACAGATGCATCATAGACAACTGGACCTGGATTATTTGTACGTTAATGGAGGACCATAATTTGAAAATATGAAGGGGCGGCGGGGGTGGTACATGAATATTCTTAATTTTCCGCACTTGCCTATGAAGTCTCCCTACATGACTCTGCAGTCTCCCTATTTTTTCTGGAGGGAGACTTGAAGTCTCCCTAAAATTCCCCCCTAGGCTGGTCCCTGCTACAGTGTACGCAATATCGAACTTCATAAGTATGCATGATGTCAATCAGTACGTGATTTCTATAGTACGTTTACTTATCGTCATAAAAAATCCTCAAAATGCACTTCAAGAAAATCACACTGTGTAAAATTGTTATCCTGAGTTAATTCCATCATTCACAGTTACAAAATGATGAAAACATCGAATATTGATCATTCCTGCATAAGATCTGATTTAATGTTACCTGTAGGACATTGTGAATTGGTCAAGGTTCTCAGCTTGGGCATTTGTTTAGCACATATTCAATTCCCAGAATAACAACAAATAATTAGTGATGAACCGATTGTGGAAAAGAGCCACCAAAGATTGCCGATTTTTTCTAGTCATAATCGGCCAATTGCCGATCCGATTGCCGATTGTTAGCACTATTTTTTTACAAGATCAGATCCCCAAGTTGTTCAAAAATGGGTTAATGCCATTCCTGATAATTTCCTGCTCATGCAAGTCAGTTGATGTCAAAGTGTGTGAAATTAACAAGCTGCTCTTTGATCTAGTATGAGAGAAGCCGACATCAAGAGACGCTAAAATAAATATACACGACGGAGATTGGATTGTCAATTTGACAACTTGTCAACACAGTTTCAAAGGCAATATAATTTTTAACATGTAGTTTTCACCACTTGTTGACACAAACCAATCACGCAAATAACGTTTTTTCAATCCATTTGTTAATCGGAAACAATTTCATGAACCGAACGTGTGTCAAGTCATTTATCCAAAACTGAATGTAATATACAGATAATAGATAGCTCCGAAAATTTTACAAGAATGTCTGAAAAATCTGATTTAAAAAGAAGTCTGATATGGAAATACTATACAGTTACTTCGTCAACTGACCAAAAAGCAAAGTGTGAACTATGCAGTGCAATGGTATCTCGCTGTGGAGCGAATGTACGGGCCTTCACAACAGCAACTTTACGCAATCATTTACGGTCACTCCACCCCAAGGCTATACGAGAGTTGGAAACCCTTGAGGGGGAACGAAAGAAGCGTAAACTTGAAGAAACCAGCGACGCGGGAGCCTGGGACCAGCCTAGGGGACAATTTTAGGGAGACTTCAAGTCTCCCTCCAGAAAAAATAGGGAGACTGCAGAGTCATGTAGGGAGACTTCATAGGCAAGTGGGGAAAATTAAGAATATTCATGTACCAAACCCCCGCCCCCCTTCATAGTTTCAATTTGTGGTCCTCCATTAACGTCCAAATAATCCAGGTCCAGTTGTCTGTGATGCATCTGTGCCAGGTTAAAAAATCACAAAGTAATTATTGACTAAAAATCCTCTCACTGCTACCCTCTCCTTCATGACCCCTCCCCTCTTCTTCGTGCCAATCCTCCAGCATCCTCCTCTGGTTGCCTTTCACCAAAGTCTACTAAGCTACTAATTTCCTAAGTCTGAAAGTGTGAACAGGACCAGATGTAAGAAGGTTGCTTGGGAGGTACTTTGTTAGTTAATAAACAAAATATATTCTGGGGTCGAGTATTTTGTAAAAGAAATGTCATTCCACATCGTTTTTATGGCATTCCGGTGTCATTCCACGTCATTTCCTGTCATTCCGGTGTTTAGGAGGACCCTTTTTTAAAGATCGTCCACATGCACTCTTGTGGCCTGTACAAAGCTTTTCTTGTCATCACTAAACTTTTTTTCATGTGTTTCAATTCCATTTGTGTTTTTCTGGGAATAGACAGCCCAACAGTTAACAGTCATCAGCAAAACGAAATGAAAATACTGTGTTATAAAATACGTCCGTTGTGTATACATTTCCAGCATCCTAAGCAACGTAACCTACTTTCAAACTGGGTTATTTTGTTGAGTCACGAAAGTCACCTATTTTCGTTTCGACACTTGAAGCTCCGACTGAAACACAACAAAATAGAAATTAAAAAAATCCGCCGAAAGCGACAATGGACAATTCACTGTCGTGTGATTTCAAATAAATGGACGTTTATTTGACGAATTAAAATGCCCATTTATCACACTCGAGCACATTCGATTTTTGAAAATAGTCGTTTTCATGTAAACCTCGCATCACTCAGTTCAGCCTTTCCTCATTTTGGCCAATTTTTAGAGGGCGACTTGTAATCGCCCCGACTATTTTTCTAGGCGACTTTGGGCTTAGAAGGGCGACATAATCGCCCTAGTCGCCCTCACGGCTGGTCCCTGGCGGGAGCCTCGACATCGACTACATCAGAAGCTAAGCGTGTTGCAAAGCAGATTAAAATAACGGAAGTTATGGAGAAAATTACCCCCTGGACAGAAACGGATTGTCGAACACTTGCTGTTAATATGAAGCTCGCAGAAATGATTGCACTGGACCTACAGCCCTTTTCCACAACTGAAGATGTAGGATTTAAACGATTTTGTGCGCAACTTGAACCAAGATATACCCTACCCTCGAGGGTACACCTCAGTTGGACACTGATTCCCCGAATTTTCAATAAAGTGAAAGACAAACTACTGACGGAGCTCGGGTCCGCTATCCATATTAGCTGTACTACTGACATATGGTCATCAAGTGTTGGATCAAATTCTCTCATAAGCCTAACTGGTCATTGGATAAATGAAGAGTTTGATAGGAAACACTGCGTTCTCAGTGCATCCTCATTTGAAGGCAGCCATACTGGGGACGCAATTTGTGCTGAAATCAATCGAATGCTTGAGGAATGGAAGATTGACAAGGGGAGGGTCGTTGCTATAGTTCGTGACAATGCTGCAAGCGCAGTTTCAGGCTGTGAGAAAACAGGGATAGCACACTTAGGATGTTTTATCCACACATTGCAATTGATTACAAATGATGTGTTATCGAGTCAGCGATCAGTAAACGACATGATCGCAATTGCCAGGAAAATAGCTGGACACTTTAACCACTCCCCTCTTGCTTATCATTATTTGAAAACCCTTCAGCAAAAGCACGGATTGAAAAAGCACCACATTCTGCAAGACGTTCCGACTTGATGGAACAGCACCTACACAATGTTGGAACGCATCGTTGAGCAGAGATTGGCGTTGGTAGAGTATGGAAGTACACACAATATTCCTGTAATGACAGCCAACCAATGGAACCTCGCGCAAACGTTGGTTAACTCACTTCAACCATTTGAACAGTTAACAAGAGAATCGTCGGAAGCAAGTGCATCATGCTCAATGATCATACCGTCGGTTTATATGCTAGATCGGGCACTCAGCAATCACACTAAGGATAAAGGCATACAGACCATAACGGAGACCATGCACGCTTCTTTGAATCGACGTTTCGTTGAAATAGAATCAAATAAGCTTCTTGCCTTATCTACATTTCTGGACCCCAGACATAAATATATATTTTTTAAGACCGACTCGACAATCAAGAATGTTGAACTTTGGGTTGAAGAATACATCAATTTGCCAAGTGATTCGAATGCAAGGGACACTTCTGATAAGGATACTGATAAACCTGGTAGTAGCATGTCTAGGACTAGTATGGATGAAAAAGCCGGGTCAACAGTCTCGAGACGAGCTTTTGCAGATGAGTATGAGCAGTGGTTGAAAGAGAAAGGGGCCACCACATCGTGTATTTCTCATTGGTCACTAGGTGAAGAACTTGGTCTATATATATCGGAACCTTTAGTTGTCCGCACAGAAAACCCCCTTAACTGGTGGCAGGTGAATAAGCACAGGCTCCCTAAGATGGCTAGGTTTTGTGTGTTCCAAGTTCCAGTGTATCAAGTGAACGGTTGTTCAGCGAAGCGGGTAGTCTGTACGATGAGAAGAGAAATCAGCTGTCTGTAGACAAAGCTGAAATGCTGCTCATGATCCGAGGAAACCTCCCATTGATCAAGTTCAATTACGAATGATAGAATCATAGACTATATCAGTTGACTGTTGTCTGTTGAACTATCACACCGTGGAAACATCTCTTTGCAGTTTGGAAGTAAATCTGGTGCCCTGTAGTTTTTGTCAATTGACTCAATTCCTGGTAGTTTTTTATTCGTTTCCGGTATGCATTTCGGAGGTACATACCAGAAACGAATGCAAAACTATCGAGGACGACAAAAACTACCTCGCCCCGGATTTTCTTCCGAACTGCAATGAGATGATTACTCGATGTGACCATCTTTCTTTGAATGAAACTGTCGCCAAGTGATGAAGTTACCACTAACTCTTAATTAACAATTTTCCACACATGACATGATGATACCTGGAACAATTTAAATATCTGGTTTTTTTTCAAACATTCGGGAAATCTGGGAAAAGTTTTCTTTTGAAATAATTAATATTAAATTTTGAGCAATTCTTGTCAGTCGTCAACTTGTCATCATATAAAAGAAGCATCAAACTTTCATCGTTTTTTTAAATCTTCATATGTTAATGGCTTATGCAAGGCCAAGTCACGACTCACGAGACTCCTAATTTGAAAGTAATTTTCCTAAACTTGTGTGGATAACTGTGTGAATCTTCGTTAACAATGTCAGTTACACTGGCTAAACAGCTTTTCAGTCACAGGTGAATGTGACGTGATTGGGCCTTTAGTCACAAGTTTGGTGACTGACAGCGCTTCCAGTCTCAGACTCGATTTTTCAATATACACTTTTTAGTTTTACTGTCTAAAATAAGCCGAATTATTTTTCAACCATTACCAAAAGACTCGGCAATTCCATTGCTGTGCCCTTCGGTGATTGATTGAACAATAATTTGACACAGTAGTCTTACTGTGGGATATCTGGGAATCAATCTGAATTATTTTTCAATTCATTTCCAAAAGGCTCGGCAATTTTATTGGCGTGCCCTTTGACAATCAATTGAACAATAATTTGGCAGAGTATACTTACTGAAGGATATTTGGGAATTATTTTTCAACCCATTACCAAAAGACTCGGCCATTTCATTGGCGTGCACTTCGGCGATTGATTGAACAATAATTTGACAGCATACTTACATGTACCGTTGATTTTTGAGGAATTATTTTTCACTTGATTACCGAAAGGTTCGACAATTTCATTGGCGTGCCCTCCGGCAATAAATACAAAAATAATTTAAATTTTAAACTACCAACATCCTGACTCCTGGGCCAAAAAACGTGGAGTCGGAAAGCATGAGTCCACAAATAGCATCGACCCTGTTAAACCATGCGCAAACAAAGAATCGGTCATGTCACTCATGTCTACCATTATGCTGTATCGTTTTCCATTTTTTGAACAGAATCCTTCAATATACAACCGTTTATTGCTAATTTTGATACATACGGTAGTACGTGTAAATGCGTTTTGTAGTTCACAACTTCACACAAGCAACTTATTGAATTTAAATTATTTAATAGCATTATCGTTTATCGATGACGATGAGTAATAACGGGTGTTGAATTTTTTTCTGACAATCGGAAAATACCAATGTTTTAGAGGTCGATTGCCGATTGGTCCATATCGGCCGATCCGATCATCGGTTCATCACTACAAATAATAACTAGAGGGAACTGTTTTAGTGAACTAATACACATGTCTCCCCTTCGATTAGTTCCTTGCTTCCAACTTACGACTAACAAAGATCAAACTAAAGGTCAAATGTCAAGATCATGGAAGTTTAAGATAGAATGTGACACATCAGCCTGGCTGTTGCATTCATATACCAAATATCTTGAACCTAGCTGAACAATTCAATAATGTGACCTTGATGTCAAAGATCAAGGTCATCTGTCATCACAACAGTACATGATACAATGTTGTCTTATGTTGATACATCCACATGCCAAGTATCATAAGCCTAGGTGAAAAGGTAAAAAAAAACTAGAGGCTCTACAGAGCCTGTAATCGCTCACCTGGAACCACATATAAAAATGTGATTTACCACAGGCTTTCCATGGTAACTATGAGCTGCAATTGTGGCCATGTTTGCAACATTACATCAACATTACATGAGATCATTGGTAGAGTGGTGTCCCAGTTTTCAATGTTGTGAAGTTTCAAAACATTTGAATCCATCAAACATAATCATAGAATGTCTCTGGTGGCCATATTTTCCAACCAACAGGAACAAAAAGAGGATCGTTTGTAGAGGGCCTCCTACAGACCATTGTTGCCAAGTGCTGGTTCACGTCTACTCAGTAGTTCCAGAGAAGAAGATGAATATGTGATTTCCTATAGGATTTCTTTAGTAACTATAAGCCGCAATTGAAGCCATGTTTGCAGCCCGATCAACATTAAATGAGGATCGTTGATAGAGGGGGTCCCAGTCATCAACCATGCAAGGTTTCAAAACATTTGGCCCTGTGGTTTCAGAGAAGATTTTTCAAAATCCACCAATCAGAATCAAAGAATGCCTCTGACGGCCATGTTTTCAAATCCATGGGATCAAAATGAGGATCGTTTGTAGAGGACCTCCCGTAGACTATCCCAGCCAGGTTTGATTCATGTCAGCTCAGTAGTTCCAGAGAAGAAGATGAAAATGTGATTTCTCATAGGGTTTCTACAGTAACTACAAGCCGCAATTGTGGCCATGTTTGTGACCAAATCAACATAAATGAGGATCGTTGGTAGAGGGGGTCCCAGTCATCATTTATGTGAAGTTCCAAAATATTTGGCCTGGCAGTTTCAGAGGAGAAGATTTTTGAAAATCCACAAACCAGAATCAAAGAATGCCTCTGGAAGACGTTTTTCATCCGACGGAAACAAAATGCGGATTGTTTGTAGAGGACCTCCCATAGACCATTCCTGCCAAGTTTGGTTCACATCGGCTCAGCGGTTACAGAGAAGAAGATGAAAATGTGAAAAGTTTATGCACGTCGGATGACGCCAAGTGATGAGAAAAGCTCACATGGCCTTTTAGGCCAGGTGAGCTAAAAATCACTAATTTGACCTTGAGGTCAAAGGTCAAGGTAGTTCATGAGGGTATGTGACACATTGTCTTTTGGTGATACAATCACATGCCAAGAATCATATGCCTAGGTCAAAAGATTTTTAAAAAAAGTTAATGTGATCTTGAGGTCAAAGATCAAGGTCATATGTGGATCATGATGGTACGTGACACATCGTCTCATGGTGATACACCCACATGCCTAATATCATAAACCGAGGTGAAAAGGTAAAAAAAAGTTCACTTGCAAAAAAAATTAGTAATTTGACCTTGAGGTCAAAGATCAATGTCATATATGGGTCATGAAGGTACCAGACACCATCATCTTATGGCGATACATTCACATGTCAAATATCATAAGCCAAGGTGAAAAGGTAAATAAGTTCTTGCCTGGACAAGCTTACTTGCCAAAAAATCAGTAATTTGATCTTGACATCATAGGTCAAGGTCATATGTGGGTCATGATAGTATGCGACACATTGTCTCATGGTGATACACCCACATGCCAAATATAAGCCTAGTTCAAAAGATTAAAAAAAAATCAATAATTTGACCTTGAGGTCAAATGTCAAGGTCATATGTGGGTCGAGGTCAAAGGTCAATGGCATATGAGGGTCATGATGGTACATCGTCTCATGGTGATACACCCACATGCCAAATATTATAAGCCTAGGTCAAAAGATAAAAAAATCAATAATTTGACCTTGAGGTCAAAGGTCAAGGTCACATGTGGGTCATGATAGTACGCAACACATTGTCTCATGGTGAAACACCCACATGCCTAATATCATAAGCCAAGGTGAAAAGGTAAATAACTTCTGGCCCGGACAAGCTCACTTGCCAAATGAAAGAGTCAATGACTCTGTAGCTCAACTTGGATATGACAGGAATTAGTACTTGCTGTGACCAAGACAACTGAATAATGAATATGATAGGAATTAGTATTTGTTTTGGCCCAGTCAACAATAATAAAAGAATTACAAGGTGACTGTAATGGACTACAGATTAAGACCAATCATTGTAGATTATTATTTTTGTGTGGAAATTTTCAGACCCAAACAAAATATTTTCAGACTAAAATTTTTTCTTCTTCTTCTTAAAATTGACCAAAATGCATCAAAACACAAAAAACTAATTTCCGGATTTTGGTCCAAAATTTTCTAAGTCCCACCCGGACCCCAAATTTTCAGTGTAAAAAAAAATTTTTTTTTTGTCTTAAAATTGACCAAAACGCATAAAAAAACAAAAAACTAATTTCCTGATTTTGGTCCAAAATTTTCTAAGTCCCACCCGGACCCCTAATTTGCATAATTTATTCACAAGAAAAACTCTGTATTATATGTAATGTATACCATGGTACTAAACATTCATACAAAAATTTATTCAAATCAGATCTTTCATTTGGAAGTTCTGCGCAAAAATCTGATTGCACTTAATTTTGAACAAAATGGCTGCTAGAGGCCATCTTGAATTTCAGACTGGACCCAAAAACACTCCTTCTCATCCCACAGTGATAACAAAGGTACCCAAGAAGTTTCGTGAAGATCGGTTCATAAATACGGCCTCTAGCCCGAGCCATATTGGGATTTGCACTCACAGTGCTGAAAGCAACACTAAATAAATCAAAGTTAGCCTAATTTGCATAATTTACGCACAAGAAAAAAACATGTAATATATGTAATGTATCCCATGGTACTAAACATTCATACAAAAAATTATTCAAATCAGAGCTTTCATATGGAAGTTCTGTACAAAAAACAGATTTCGGCATCGTCGGTACAAAATGGCTGCTGGCAGCCATCTGGAATTTGGGACTGCACCCAAAAACACTCGTTCTCGCCCCACGGTCATAACAAAGGTACCCAAGAAGTTTCGTAAAGATCGGTTCATAAATACGGCCTCTAGCCCGAGCCATAGCAGCTTGGCACTTACAGCTCTGAAAGTAACACTAAATAAAGCAAAGTTAGTCTAATTTGCATAATTTACGCACGAGAAAAAACCCCGTATTATATGTGATGTATCCCAGTGTACTATACATCTATACAAAACTTTATTCAAAACAGAACTTTCATACAGAAGTTCTGTACAAAAAACTGATTTTTGCATCATCGGTACAAAATGGCCACTGGCAGCCATCTTGAATTTCGGACCACACCCAAAAACACTCGTTCCCGTCCCAGGGTCATAACAAAGGTACCCAAGAAGTTTCGTAAAGATTGGTTCATAAATACGGCCTCTAGCCCGAGCCATAGCAGCTTGGCACTTACAGCTCTGAAAGTAACACTAAATAAATCAAAGTCAGTCTAATTTGCATAATTTACGCACGAGAAAAAAACCCGTATTATATGTGATGTATCCCATGGTTCTAAACATTTATACAAAACTTTATTCAAATCAGAACTTTCATACAGAAGTTCTGTACAAAAAACTGATTTTTGCATCATCGGTACAAAATGGCCGCTGGCAGCCATCTTGAATTTCGGACCACACCTAAAAACACTCGTTCCCGTCCCAGGGTCAAAACAAAGGTACACAAGAAGTTTCGTAAAGATCGGTTCATAAATATGACCTCTAGCCCGAGGCATAGCCAATTGTTGACGTACGGACAGACGGACGACGGGCCATGACAATAGCTCAAATTTGACTTCGTCAAAGTTGAGCTAAAAATCAGTAATTTGACCTTGAGGTCAAAGATCAAGGTCATATGTGGGTCATGATGGAACGCGACACATCGTCTCATGGTGATACACCCACATGCTAAATACCATAAGTCTAGGTCAAAAGACAAGAGGCCCCAGGGGGCCTGAGGGCGCTCACACGACACGGTAGTCTAAATATCAAACCAGGGACTTGACATTATAGATAATTTATCAATTAATAAAATGATATTGGAGGGCAGAGCTGTGTATTGATGGCCCAACAGGAATGATTAACAGCATGATTCACTCTTGACTGATCTCTCAAGTAATTTACTTTAATGAGATTTCAAGTTCAAGGGCAGTCTTAAAGATACTTAAGTTTTACTGTTTACAAAGGGAGCTGTCCCAGTGGCCAAGAATCCAGCAATGTCGAAACAACTGAAAAATTGCACGCACAAAATACTTACATGGGATTAAAATTATGCAAGCAGAAGATGCATACACAAAAAAATTGCCTCCACAGATTTCCATCACTGAGTATAGGGCTGCATGTTATATCGATAAAACGATATATACCGGTATTCAAACCAATATCGATTGAATACCAGTGTAATTACAAAAATATCGGTTTATCGTCATTACTTATGTACCCACAACTTCATTTCCAAAATGTCTTGTGTTTCAAGTGTAGCTCCGAATGAATAATATCCCTTTACCCAAGGAATCGGCAGCGTGTGCTCACGTAATATACAAATTCAGCAGTTGAAAAAATAATTTTCAACAAAACTATATCAAGTGACCCCTCATTGGAACGAGCTCGCTGAGCTCGTTCCAATGAGGGGTCATATGAGATTGTTTTGTAGAAACTTTTGGAAAAATCACATAAACTATTATTTAAAAATAATAAATTATGTTATCGTCTGTGTTGGGTAAAGGTGTTTCGAACCGCATCATCAAGGCATGCTGACTTGTTCCGACTGTGGTGCCTCAAGTCTCGATGTGGAACTTATATTCAGATATCTGAACAGTTTTCGATATACCGGTATATCACAGTATTTTTTTTTAAAACTGATATCGGTATACAGTTTTGAATATCGTGCAGCCCTAACTGAGTAACCAATATTTTGTTCATTCTGATTACTGTATCTCGGACAAACAGACAGTTTAATACAATTACAATCTGTGGCCATTAACTCCCCCCAAACTATGGATATGATTGTAAAACCTTATGAAAAATTGCTGTGATGCATTATACCAGTGGAAAAGATTCTTTGAGCATTGTATATTTGCTTTACCATTAATTTCACTTGCTTAAAATGGCGGAAAAGGGTTACCAAAAATGGTTTTCCTAAAAAAGTTAAAGTAACCTCTTTTTGGATCGCCTTAAAATCTAATTTGCACAGGTCTGATTTGATCTGAGTTCAGCTAACACCCTTTTAGAATTGGTTAGTTGATCAATATTTATTTCCTAGGTGGCAGTCTTTCGATTTTGGGGTGAGTTGCCGCTCTTGCGTGCATTCACACCTGAAACTTTTACTTTTTGTGAGTAGACAACAGCAGGTCTAAGTTCCACCTTGTGCACAATTAACCTTTGATTACCAAACTGGCTGCATTTGCCGTGTAATATTCAAATTGTGCAGTTGTAAAAACGAAACCATATCATGTGAAGGCTGGTAATGCAACTCATTGTCTTTTTGCTCCTGCATTCCATGGAGAATCATTTGACTGACTTCCAATTGTTCCATTGAAGTCGCATTTCATGTATTGTACCGAACAGAAATAAATTTGACTATTGCTGTAAAAAGCTTATTTGAAAAATCGGGCAATATATTTTGAATCCCTATTACTGTGCACCAGTGGAGTGAATGGTGTGAAGACTTTCATTGATGTTCTTCTTGAAAATATTTTCCCAATGCTGGGACTCAACAATCCAAATGGTAGCAAACAGTATACAGTGCGCCTCCAATTTTCAAAATCAAAAGATTGCCAGATGTACCTGGGCAGTTGCCTCTCTCCTAAGTACCCTTATTACCAAATTATTGTTATTATTATTGGTGTTGTTTGTTTGTTGGTGGTTAACGTCACATATTTATGCACCATGGCTAATCGTGACACAATATGGAGATGAAGTCAAGTTTAGTCAATCGTTGATCTATATGTTGCCCATTTTAGAGGACTTTCACCCCAAGGGTCCTATTTTACTAGTAAAGCGGAACTGGTTTACCACAGTAAACAAGTGCTGCTTACTTCCCGGGGTTCCCACGGGGAATTTTTGGTGTTGAAGGTCAAATATTTCTGCACAATGGCGAATCGTGACCACGACAGTTTTATAGGCAGAGGAAGCCGGAGTACCCTGAGAGAATCACCAAGCACCTGTCAGCTCCCCAACATACTAACTCTACACAAGCAGGGTTAGCATTGATTGAAGACAGGTGCACCATTGACGTGCAGTACGGCTTACATGTAGTACACAACCCCACAGTGCCCCCACAAGGCCAGTGGGGTGAATGAAGTGTCTTGCCCAAGGACACAACGCGGTTGCTGCAGGTTTATTTCCAAATCAGGTGGGTCATATAAATGTAGCGATCAATCGCCTCAACAAAACAACAGAACTTTCGTAGTACTTACAGTCATCAGCTACAGGACCTGCAGAACACTGTGCAGGTGGATCTCGACCCAGATCTGTTAATTCCTGAAAAGGAAAATATTGAACTAAAATTGATAGATTTGTACCCAGGGATAATTTTGGGTATCACAGGGGCCATTTATGGTACCCTTTCCAAATGACATTTGGGCATGATTATTCCCAATTCTCTACCCTGAATTTCCCATTCTCTCTCGAACAAAAATTAATGCACAACTGGTGCATTAACCATTGGTTTTCTGAGGCCTTATGGCCACCAAGTTCAGGACATCAATTATACATAAAATATACTGTTTGTTACAAATCTTACTGGTACTAGTATATCAAAACTAGACTGCGTTTTGGCACCATATTTCACAGATATATATTTATGACATATCTACATACTGTGCCTAAGTTTTAATCACATACGCATGTGAAGGTCCCCTTGTATTTTGTTTTCCTGTAAGATGTTCTCCAGCCTGTCGTCTGCGTCCTGGCATTCTGGTTTAGAAGAAAGAGGCGAGTGGGGATCTGGAAGAGGCGAGATGGCAGCTTCCATTCCCACCTCAGTCTCCACAGACTCTTCCACATCTGACAATACCGGCTGGGAAACCGGCATTTGGATGGGGCTGCCTGTGGGAGTGGGAGGGGAAGTGGTGGCCGCCTCTGGCTCTTTCTTTTCCTCATCGTTCTCTTTCTTCAACTCCAAGAATGCCTCCAAGCGTTGAGAATCCCTCCGCTTGGTGGACAGGCTCTTCTTTCTTCTCTTTCTCTTTTCAGGGCCTCCTGACCCTCTGGTGAGGACCAGTGTGAGAGGGGATCCTCCCAACATAGGTACTACCTCTCCCCGAGGAGGGTGGTAATTCTTTCTCTTCTTCAACCTTGAATTCAAGGTGCAGATGAACGCTCTTGCCTATCTCCTGGACAGTCCAGGTGATAGGGCAAGAGACGCCCAGAGCTGCTATCGTTCTCTTCAACCTTGCTGGTAGTTCCAGTGTTTCCATAATTAAGATTGTAATTAGGATGCTCGCACTCTTGAGTTCAGAATATTGTTGTTGCTGTTGATTGAGAGAGAGAGATTCACTTTTAGTCACTTTTATAGTCTAATTGCAAACCTTACAAAAATGCTAATTCAATTTTCATGATTGTCAAGGAAGATAATTGTTCGAAAAACACACCTCCCAACTGGAAGATTAACTTAATTGGCGATAATAATATGCTCAGATAATTGGAAGAAAATTAAACACCAATCGACAATAAGGTAATAGATGATAGAAAGTTAAAAAATTTATAGTAATTTCTATATTTTTTATACTTACCAATGACCCAGACATAACTGGTGCTAACTCTTAAAATATAGGGCCAAACACAAATTTTGCCCCCCAATCCCCAAAATTTGCATCTAAAACCAAAGAAAACATGTCCTGAAAGGCCCTCCACCCTTCACCTCTACTGCGCATGCCCAGTGTCAAGGACGTTCCGAAATTGGCGCCATTAATCATTCTAATAACCAGTGCCTGGTAAGCGCTATGTACTCAGCGGGGAGGCAAGAGTTCCCAACTCCTGGGAGGGCCATCCCCGACTGGGTCATTGGTAAGTATAAAAAATATAGAAATTACTATAAATTTTTTAACATTTTTATACTGTATCAATGACCCAGACATAGCTGAATAGTAAAAAGGCTGGAGGGCCAAGGACATAGAGCAAAAAGGAATACGCTCAATAATATAAAATAGAGTCATCCCCTGTAGGGAAAAAGAAGTAATAGGCCTTACATGTATCTTTCTTATTTATGATAAATTAGAAAGATACAACACCTTCCAAAATTGAGCTTCATACATCCCTGTACTCTATTAATATCCAACATAATCCTTATACTAATAATTTTTAAAGTAAGCCAATAAATAAAGTAAGTCTAGAGAATAGAGACTCTTATACACCTAAAAAGTGTCTGAGGATTGCATAATCATGTCTGTTGACATATGCAATATTCAAAAGCTATACTTTAAAAACTAAGACTTGAATGAATTTTCAAAACATAACTTCTCACTAAACAACCATCCCAATAACAGCTCAGAATTACTACTCCGGAGGAGGTATTCCCTTGTTTTCATAGTAAAACAGGTGACCCAAGGGAACACCCTCCCCCCCCCCCTTTTTCTTGCCCTGGGTCAAATAGCCCAGAGCGAAGAGGGCAGCAGAACGAAGTCACTGCCGAAACAGACAGCCTACCTAGCTATAGTAGCAACTGTTAAGTGAATGACATTCTGAGCAGTAGATAATAGACCTAACAATAGAGGCCTCCAGAAATGGACTCGATATTTCTGAGATAAAAATTCATGAATGTGGATGGCTGAGCGCAATGAGCAGCCTTCAAAAATCTATAATAGCGACACTATTAATGTAAGCCCAAGATGTAGAAGAACTCTTACTTCATGAGCCTAAATCTTAAGCACAACTGCTGAGTCAATGATATACCATAAGCAGTACCGATACTTAATAGAATCCATTAGCAATAGAATGGAGCGTAACGTCCTTCTTATTAGGCATCAAAGACAGAAGAAGCTTACGCCCGTAGTAATAAACAGATATCTGTTTATAAATACATAAACTCTAACCGGAGAGAGTAAAGGCCTATGCCCGTACGAAGACGGAAGGACCTTAATAACAATAGGTTCCGGATATTAGGAGCCTAACTCTTATGCAAAAATCCAACCTAAATAGTAAAGAAAGTAGTGATTCCGAAACTACGAAAGTGAAAATCATCCATCGATAATGCATGAAACTCACTGACTCCTCAGTAAAAGAGAAGCCAACAGAATTACTGTCTAAAAGGTCAGAATTTGAAAACTACTGTTTCCAGAGGCTCAAATGATTACTTAGCTAAATAAGAACTGAAGTTAAATTACATATAGGAATTTAATCTAAAGATTCTAAGTCTATTTATCAAAAAGTTACTAACTGACTTAGATAAAGAGACATAAGACTCAATTGTAAACTATCCTAGAGTGCATAGGTATGAGGTAACATTAACCTATAACCTTAATAATAACAGGCTGCAGTAGATCATGTCAAACAAGTATACTAAAAAGTTGCAATGAGTAGTATGGAGGGATCAACAATATGAACATAATGATCCCTACACCAACGACGGAAGAGCCTCCACTTTAGCCGCATAGAATAGCGAAGAAGAGGATCTCCTATAGTAAGAAATCGCGTCCAAAGCTCGTCCAGTAAAATGCTTACAATGCAATACGGACCACACAACGTAATACGTGAAGGTTGCGACCTTGCGGGTTGTGATAAAGATGACACGATTTACCCAGCGAAAAAAGATCCTCTCATTGAGGAAGATTTCGCGTTAAGTCCCACAGTAGACAACAGAGTAAATTACCCATGGTCTCTGTGAAGATAGTGATGCTATCAACAGAAATGTATTGTGGTTGTTTATCTTAGCAATACCTGCTGAAACAACAGCGCCGGAGGATACGCGTATCCTATCATTCCGTCCTATAGATCAATAGAGCGTTAACAACATTAGCTCAGAGATCCGGACAAGCCAACACATACGTCTGCAATTGATTAGCAAGCTGTGTCGAAATAAATCATCATTGGGCGCTCCCATAGATAGCAAATCTGATTGAATACTTGTTTGTTGAGAGTCCATTCTGACAGCAACAAGCGACCCCTAAGTGAACGGGAGTCCGGTAAAACAATCAGACGACCCGGAATATGACGGACCGAAACAGAACTTGGTGTACTATAACCAACAGATGGATTCTTTCCATTAAATTGAATAACGGAAACGAATGAGTGCCTCCCTGGTTCCAGAGATACGCCACTACTGTCGAATTAACGGACAGGATTTGGGCATGCGTTTCTGAATAATGTTCATGCAATGACATAAAGCAAGCCTAAAAAACATTATTCCGCGGAAGATAATTGGTTGCTAAGAGACTGCGGAACCCAAAGACCCTGGCACTTCGAATCCGTTGGGATCAATATTATATCCCAATCTGTTTGACTGGCAACTGTCATAACTGCAACTCGGGTCCGGCAACTGCAGTGGCACTCTCTGAGTCAACCACCGAATGTTTGCCCCAGTCTGAATCTCTTGTAACACTAGATAGACAAGAGGACGTGTAAAACGAGCAATTCATGGATTGCTGAAAAGTTGCCGTCGAAGAGAAGCTTCTCCGAGAACGAAGCGACTCTGAGAGAGTTCTTAACCTTACTATCCACACGCGTGGATGTAGCTAGGGCTGCGTCACGTCTAACCAACTCCAATCAGCCACTGCAGGGCGGAGTTATACGTGAACAAACTACTGCCCTCAAAAGAAATCACATTGAGAATAATATCCCGTAAATCTTTTCTTTAAGACATAATGATAACGCCTCAGTAAGGTGGATTACGTATGATAAAGCGTCTAAGTTAAGTCTACTAGACATCATTGTCGTTTCCAACATTGAGGTTGGAAAAGACATAGACAGCGAAAAAGAATATTTGCAGTCTTTAACCACACTGTCTAGACGCATATGAACTCTCGGTATGCCCTGCTCTGCCACAATAAACTATACGTATAAATGATAAAACGGCAGAAATGAGCAACGCGGACAAGAAACTAAACTATCATGCTTGGTAGCAGGCTTGTATGCATATATAGCGTCGAAAAATAAAACACATGTTGTAATGAAATTAATGGACTGCGTCGGTAAGTCAGGGACAATGTCCCTGAACCGATCCAAAATTCCGAGTCCAATGACGCTATAAGTCTCTTATCCAACATCGCAGCAATGTAGTCCAAAATAACAATCACTGGAAGATAATGCCCGAAGATATAAATGGCAGCTTCCGATACTACGAAAGGGAAAACTCGAAATCTTTCGGAACCCTTTCGCCATCCTGTCGGACCCTTAAAGCGTTCGGTCGTCCGTACCTGATGCAACCGCGGACCGCACCGACCCAGCGCCGTCGGATAATTCCTGATTCGACCAAGAAACTGTCGATTGCTGGGATGCTGCGAAACAACTGTGCTAACTCGGATAGCACGTCCGTCACTGAGGCCTAAGGAGAAGCGGTCCTACAATGCATTGCCGCTGGAAGCTCCGTGATCGTTACCCCGTGCATACTACCAATATGCGAGCGAACGGAGTGTATAGGCCTCGTGTCCCTTGGCTACCGGATGGCATGACCTATTCGCCGTGGAATCACTGAATGACGAAACTGATCGGATACTCGAGGTCACGTAGCCAATGTGCGGTCGTGTGCCCTGCTGTGTGGATGAGGAATCATTATGGACAGTCTCTCGGACTGTCAATATAACGGAGCGTCCCGACCGACAGACGTATGCTCCGAATGTAAAATATCTGAACCACAACATGCGGTCCCCTATGTTGTAGGACAAGAGAGGGACCTCTCTCGCTCACAGCCCGGACGGACCTGGACAAGCCAGGAACCGGACTAACAGGCTTCCTCCGATCTGTCCTCAATGTGCCGTCACTGGGTGATTACTAAAGTAATTAAAGTGCTCGCATCACCCAAATCTCCTTCCTAGACCGCAACGGACGAACCCGGCAGCCGAACCATTCGATGAATGCACGCTACACCGGGTGAGCTAGCGAATGTCACTCCGTCGATCCTACAAGGGATCTCTTAGGCGATAGACATATTCCATGAGCACTTATTGCCGCTAGCTCTTCATTAACTATGACGACAGAGGCACACTTTTGAAAGACATCTCCGTAACTTTGCGAACAAGAAACCAGAAATGCTTGGTTATAGCAAGCATATAAAAATAATATATATATAGCGTCGTTCAATAATTCGAAAGTTTGTGTGACATTATTGGACTATGTCGGAACTAAGGGACGATGTCCCTGAACCGACCCAAAAATTTCTAAGTCCACCGACGCTATCAGTTTCTTATCCGACATCGCAGCATTCTGGTCCGACGAAGAAGATGAAGAAGACCAAGTCAGATGACATACACAACAGCATATGTTGTTCCGAAATCCTCCGAATCCCTTTCGGTATCCCGTCGGACCGGATGAAATTTTCGGACATCCGTACCCGCTTCCGTGGAGCGTCCCGACCCAGCACCGTTGGATAAAAAATATGCGACAGATTCAGTTGATGCTGGGATGCTGCGATAAACTGTGCTATTTAGGAAAGCATGTCCGTTCCCGAGGCCTGTGCAGTAGCGGTCTTACGATGCATTGCCGCCGGAAGCTCCGTGTACGTTGACTCCCGCACACTTCTTACGCGAACGTCCGGAGTCTGCAGGCCTCGTATCCCTGGCTACCGGATGGTGTGACCTGGTCGCCGATGATTCTCTGACTGGCGAAGCTGACTGGATATCGGAGGTCACGTAGCCAAGAGCGGTCGTGTGCGCTACCATGAGAAATGAGGAAGCCTTATTGACAGTCTACTCCGGACTGACTATATGTCGGAGCGTCCCGAGCGGCGGACGTATGCTCCGAATGCAAAACATTTTGTACCACAACATCTGGGGCCAGATGTTGTTGTACGAGAGAGGGGCCTCTCTCGCTCGCCGTCCGGATGGACCAGAACGAGCTATGAACCGGACTAAAAGGCTTCCTCCGTTCTCCCTCTGATCCGCCATCACTGGGTGTGCATTTGGTTGATTTATAGTGCTTGCATCACCCCAAAATTCCTTCTAGACCGCAACGGACGAACCCGGCTGCCGAACCATTCGATGAATGGATGCTACACCGGGCGAGCTAGCGGACGTCAAAGGCCGTCGAACCTACTAGGGTCCTCTTAGGCAATTGGCGTATTTACATGAGCACTTTTCCGCTAGCCCTTCATTAATTGTGATGACAGAAGCACACTGTTGGGAGACATCACAGATACATCACCCTATCTTGATCGTCTGAAATAGAAATTGATAAAGTAGAGTGACCCTGCGGGGAAAGGACCGGAGTGTCCAATTCCCCCCTAACATACCGTGACATACGCTTCCCATATTGTCATCGAAATCATACGATACAGAACAGGAGTTAATGCGAGTACACTGACCACATATAGAATGATTATAAAAGTCAGAGGAAGACTTCCTCTTATTACAATTGATCAATATCCTTTCAATGTGAAAAGAAAACAAGTCCTGGTACTCGCACTAACCCCTGGCAATCAAAATACATAATAATATGATCCATTAATATAGAAAAAATAATTGAAATCAAAATATTTTGAAAAAATATTTTTTCAGAATAGCCCAAGTTTCTGAAAAGTAACGTTGAGCCCCAATGGATCCCAAGCCTAAGTGTGGACAAAAATTTTAAAAATATTTTAAACAATTTATTCAACACTTACGAACAATAATAATGTATCCAGATATGATTAAAATAACATCAAGATATTATTTTCCAGAAATCCCCCCCTCACACAGAGGGCTGTTGTAAATGTAAACAATGAATGTAAAAACACTAAAATAAGACTCCAGGCACCCAGGCCCGGAATCAGTTACCAAAAATACACTATCTGATGCAAAACAGAGACTTCCAGGGAAGAAACTACAGAACATCAGATGGTAGATGCAGAACACAATGCCTAACCACCCGTAGGTGAAGACGTAAACATGGGGAAAAGAACAGAATTCATTCTGTTGTTCAGCTAAAACTCCCAAGAAAATTTAGTAATAATAATTACAAAAACTATGCCAAAAGCATGGGAGAATAGCAAGGGGGGACTTAAAGGACAGGGAGAGAGGAAAAGACTGAAAAATCAGTATAACTACATACAGTACACGCCAGGGGGATGATCCCGCGATCGCCCATCACCGGTACGAGGAAAAGAGATTAAAATGACCCGGCGGCGTCCAGCGTCGATGCGGTGTCGAATTTTACCACTGCGATCTCCAGGATAAGAGATTAATGCTCATTGGGACAGTAGCGATTCTGATGTATCAAGTGCTAATATATTTCCCGTGCATTATCGCTCGTCACCGCGTTAGCATGTTCTGATGTAAATGTATTAATGCAAAGCAATGTCTGAAACACAAGTAACCAAATCAAAATTGAATATGAAGCATGTCGAGTCAATTTTATCGACATTAAATATTTTTTCTCACCACTGTCAAGACAGCAAACACACTCTACAACATTTTCAATTAAAGTACAATCTTCTTCGGAAAATCCCCGAGACGTTTCGAAATCAAACATGAGAAAAGTTTCTCTTTTGGGTAATCTGCTGCCCCGAATAAATATGTGAAGGTGATATTTTTTGACAGCAATATGTTAAGAACGATGCTCGTCTGACTGAAAACAAACAGTGGTCGTTTTCCGTTATTTATTTCTACAAGTAACTCAAGTGCGCTGGAAAAAACATCATTGTGATGTCAACAGCCATGTGCTTCAAACTGCGCAAATTGTTTTCAGACCCAGCGATTCCGTTCCATCAACTCGACCCGTCAGAAATTATTTTCTCCTCATATACCGCATACCGCAGCATGCTCATGCACATCGACTGAATTATGAATAAATCTGTGTTTAGCACATGGAAATAATAATAAAAATAAATAAAATAATTAAATAGTAAATATTCATTGTTGACGTTTCGAGGGCCTGGTCGGATCCTAACATATATCAGCAAAGAGAAGAATTCCAATCTTCTCAATGTTCGCGACTTGAATATTTTACCTGCAGCGTTCACGTGGAATGCGTGAGTACTCTGTTAGCTGCATAATCTGGCATACTAAAAGAATAATCATTTGGGATACACATTAGCAATTTTAGCTTCAAAGCGTTGTTTGAGCCCACATGCCCATTGCCTTCTCAGTGATCTCCAAATAAGATCACCTGCATCACGTTCTCAAATTGGAAAAATGTTACTCTTAATTTTTAACTTAAAATGAAAGTGTCAATGACACTGTAGCTCAACTTGTCAAGACAAAGACATGTACATGTATAGTATGTGACACAGCAATGACAAACATCTAGGTAATGACCTGATAACAAAGGTACATATAAAGTATTGTAACGGTCTGTACATAAATACTGACCGCTGCCTGTAACAAATGTATAGGTAAAGTATTGTAAAGGTGGGTGACAGTCAGATGCTGAACTAGAAAAAATCTTTGAGTCCCAGAGTGGGTCTGACTGAACCCCAAAATATTTGTTCTCATAGCACAATGATAACAAAGGCACCCCAAAACACACTCGTTCCTGTCCCAAGATGAAAACAAAAGTACTCAAGAAGTTTTGTGAAGATCAGTTCATAAATAAGAGCTGTATAGAACTTGTGACAAAAAACTGATTGGACCTAATTTCGGTACAAAATGGCCACTGGCAGCCATCTTGAATTTTGGACCGTACCCAGAAACACTCATTCTCATCCCAAGGAGATAACAAAGGTACCCAAGAAGTTTTGTGAAGATCGGTTCATAAATACAGCCTCTACCCTGAGCCGTATTGACATGTGTGCTTACATTGTGTAAGTAGCACTGAATAAATCAAAGTTCATCTAATTTGCATAATTTCTGCACGAAAAAAAACCCCTTACAATATGTGATGTATTCCATGTTACTAAACATTCATACAAAAATTTATTAAAATCAGAACTTTCATACATAAGTTCTATACAAAAGACTGATTGCACTAATTTTGGTACAAAATGGCTGCTGGTGGCCATCTTGAATTTCGGACCACACCCAAAAACACTCGCTCTCATCCCACGGTGATAACAAAGGTACCCAAGAAGTTTCGTAAAGATTGGTTCATAAATATGGCCTCTAGTCTGAGCTGTATAGAAGTTGTGTACAAAAAACTGATTAGACCTAATTTCGGTACAAAATAGCCACTAGCAGCCATCTTGAATTTTAGACCGCACCCAGAAACACTCGTTCTCGTCCCAAGGTGATAACAAAGGTACCCAAGACATTTCGTGAAGATCAGTTCATAAATACAGACTCTAGTCTGAGCCGTATTGACATGTGTACTTACTGTGTGTAAGTCGCACTGAAAAAATCAAAGTTCATCTAATTTGCATAATTTCTGCACGAGAAAAAAACCCGTATTATATGTGATGCATCCCATGGTACTAAACATTCACACAAAAAAAATTATTCAAATCAGGGCTTTCATATGGAAGTTCTGTGCAAAAATCTGATTGCACCTAATTTTGTACAAAATGGCTGCCATCGGCCATCTTGAATTTCGGACCGGACCCCAAAACACTCGTTCTCGTCCCACGGTGATACCAAAGGTACCCAAGAAGTTTCGTAAAGATCGGTTCATAAATACGGCCTCTAGCCCGAGCCGTATTGGCATTTGCACTTACAGTGCTGAAAGTAACCCCAAAAAACATCAAAATTAGTCTAATTTGCACAATTTACGTACGAGAAAAAAACCCGTATTATATGTGATGTATCCCATGGTACTAAACATTCATACAAAAAATTATTCAAATCAGAGCTTTCATATGGAAGTTCTGTACAAAAAACAGATTTCTGCATCGTCGGTACAAAATGGCAGCTGGCAGCCATCTTGAATTTCGGACCGCACCCAAAAACACTCGTTCTCGTCCCACGGTCATAACAAAGGTACCCAAGAAGTTTCGTAAAGATCGGTTCATAAATACGGCCTCTAGCCCGAGCCATAGCAGCTTGGCACTTACAGCTCTGAAAATAACACTAAATAAATCAAAGTCAGTCTAATTTGCATAATTTACGCACGAGAAAAAAAACCGTATTATATGTGATGTATCCCATGGTACTAAACATTTATACAAAACTTTATTCAAATCAGAACTTTCATACAGAAGTTCTGTACAAAAAACTGATTTTTGCATCATCGGTACAAAATGGCCACTAGCAGCCATCTTGAATTTCGGACCACACCTAAAAACACTCGTTCCCGTCCCAGGGTCATAACAAAGGTACACAAGAAGTTTCGTAAAGATCGGTTCATAAATACGACCTCTAGCCCGAGCCATAGCCAATTGTTGACAGACGGACAGATGGCCAGACGGACAGACGGACGACAGGCCATGACAATAGCTCAAATTTGACTTCGTCAAAGTTGAGCTAAAAACGCATAAAAACAGCGGGGTTTGAATTCGAGAGTGCATACTTCCTAACGACGGAAAACGGTCAATCTCATTCGCTAATGGAACACGGAGTACAAAAAACACAGTTTCCAGACTGCGTATTTCTGCCTCACTGCATGGATCCAATTTCTTTCGCATTGAAAACGCAGTGCATAATGAAATATAATATTTCTCGTCGCAAGATTTCCTTTCGTTTTGTGTACTAGAATCAAGTGTTCCGTGAATCTTTCGTTTATACATGCGTGGGTCATTGGGCAGATGTTTTCTTGTGGAAAATGCCCCCCCCCCCCCCCCCGCACATACACCTCCCCTCTCAAGTGATGCACCCCACCCCCCCCCCACACACACACTCACTCCCCCGCCACATCGATTCTCTGGGAACGGAGGGCTGCAGTCGTCCCGGCCTCATATGCCTATGGTTCTTGAAAAAAAAATGGACACCACCCCACCCATCATTAACGAGCTATATGCATTCCGTGGTTCTGATTAAACGTGTTTTTACGGTTCTGGTATAAGTTCACCTTTCTCACTTCATCTCAAATGTCTTTGACTGCCAGAGTCTTATTGTCCAGCGGTTCTGTTTTGAAGTAAAATTCGAGCTAAACCCGTCCCATATCAATAGGCTACTAAGAATAACATAGGTTTATACAATAATCGGTAGCTGATTAAACTTCTGATCACTAATCCCATTGCGGTGACTGTCTAATTAAAAAGATTATTGCCAATGATTTTAATTGCTAAACAAACTCCTAGAATTATTAATTATAGTTAAATGTGCTAACTCTA